>JAMPIV010005851.1:2500-230000 GCA_024509875.1 Oreohelix idahoensis | reverse complement strand
CACCACTGCAAAATACCGAAAAAATTTACATAAAACAACAAGAGACTGCTTGGAAAAAAACCCAGAAAATCTAAACTTAGATAAAGACGGCAATAAGCTATGGAAACTGGTTAGAGCCTTGAACAACGAAGGATCTCATTACAAACAAATCTCACTCAAACACGGCGACAATATGCTGACAGGCAAAAAAGCTGCAAATGCATTTATAGAATACTTTGCTGGCGCAAATCACATTAATGTCCCCGCTGACAGGAAGAAAATCGTCACAGATGAACAGTTGATTCATGACAACACACAGATTGCACCTGAAGAGCATATGATGACAAATTTGACAATGGCAGAAATGGAAGAGGCAATAAAGTCACCTGGAAAAGATGGAATAACCAATGAAATGTTAATAGGTCTCGGCACAAGGGCAAAAAAGAAGCTTCTGGCAGTACTGAACTACAGCTGGAAAAGAGGAATTGTCCCGCAGGCATTGAAAGAAGCTATAATGAAACCTATACCAAAGAAAGACAAAGACCTGAAAGAACCAAATGGTTACAGACCGATCAGCTTACTAAGCTGTGTAGGAAAACTGATGGAGCGCATGATTAATACCAGACTGAGATGGCACCTGGAAAGCAACCACCTATTAAACCATCAACACGCAGGATTCAGACAACACAGATCCACTGAAGATCAAATCACATATATAGCTCAGGAAATCGAAGATGCCTTCCACGAAAAAAACACACGCTAGTGGTTTGGGTAGATTTAGAAAAAAGCTTTCGATAAAGTATGGAAAGAGGGATTGAAAGTCAAACTGCAGAGAAGTGGTATATGTGGGCGAATGTACAAATGGATTGGTCACTACCTTGAGAATAGAACCGCCAGAGTACAGCTGCAAGGACAGACTAGTAAAAAGTTTATATTAGAGCAGGGGGTCCCACAAGGGAGAGTCCTGTCACCTACATTGTTCCTTGCATACATAAATGACACAACTGAAAATATTTAACAAATAGCACTCAATGCATCCTTTGCAGATGACTTAGCCTTGTGAATCTCTGAAGAACGTATCACTACTGGAAACATTCTGATGCAGCACGTACTTACATCACTGAATACATGGCTCATGAAAATAAATGAAGAGAAAACAACGTACACGGTATTTTCCCTCTCAACTAGACCTTAGAGCTTCAAACTAGTGCTAAACGGAGAAAATCTTCATTTAAATGAAAATCCAAACTACCTAAGCATTATTTTTGATCGCCGTCTGACTTGGAAAATACAGGTTGACAGAAATCGAATGAGAGCAAGACAAGGAATGGCAATTATGAAAAAACTTGTTGGAACAACTTCGGGTGTACATGAGAAAGTGCTGAAGACGTTGTACACAGGGCGAGTGAGGCCAGCCCTTAAATATGGCATAGCAGCATGGGCAACAGCAGCAACTTCGATAAAATTAGCAGACTCCAAAATCAAGCAATGAGAATTATAACGGGAGGCATAAAGTCAACACCTATAAAAGAACTCGAAAAGATTTCATGCCTCCAGCTAATGGAGGATAGAAGAGACTGCAGGGCTCAGTAACAGGCTGAAAAATTCAAAAGACTAACAGACCACCCAATGTGCCATAGAATGAATGCTGTAAGAAGGCAAAGACTCAAACGAAGCAGCTTTGTAGAATCAACCAAAACACAGATGAGAGCAGTTTCCATAAATGAAATATCCACTATTAAACCCATCTACACTGCACACACGCTTCCAATTTGGAAATAAAATCGTTTCCCTGAAATGATAGAAATCATTCCTGGAATTGAAAGAAAAAAGAGCCAAATTGCAACATATAGAAAATCCATAGCTACAAAATACATAGAGAAACATTACCCACGCAACACCTGGACCAATGCATACACAGATGGATCAGCAAACAAATGCAACAGAAAATGGAGGTGGGGATGTCTGTCTAACCTTAAGCACTGGTGCAGAAAAAAACAGGACAATTCTCAAGTAACTTCAGAGCAGAGGCAGAGGCCTTGACAACTGCAGCAGAGGTTATATTGACAGAAGATAGCACAGAGAGACAAGTTGCTTTCTTTACTGATGCACAATCAGTAATTGCAACGTTGAAAAGCCAAAATAATAGAGACCTGGATGACCTCAGAATAGTGCTTCACAAACTTTGTCAACGATTCAAAAGTGTTGTGATCCAATGGATCCCATCTCATTGTAACATCACCAGCAATGAAGAGTCTGACAGAATGACAAAAGAAGGTTCACATCTACCTCAGCCTGATGCAAGTATAACTTTCAAGGAGGCAAAGAGTTTTATCAGAATCTGATTCAGAAACAAATGGAATGTAGAACATCCAGGTCACATACAGAATGATGCTTACCACCAGCTCAACAGAAGAGAATAAGTGGTAATCTTCAGACTCCCCACTGGCGACAACAGATTGAGATACCATCTATTCAACAAGCTAAAGATAGGAACTACCGATTAGTGTAACTATGGCACTGATAACATGACTGCTGAACATCTGCTTCAAAGTTGCACCTTATATGCGGTACAAAAAAAGCGCATATGGCCGACGCTAGCTCCTTTCGTGGACAAGCTTTACGGGGATTCAAATAGCCTCAAACTGACTACTGGTTTCTTTCAGAACATTCAAGTGGACGTCTGAGAGTGTACGAAGAAGAAGAAACGAATGGAGCTTTCGTAGCATCGTAACAAAACAAATGTGGGGGAGGAAGGGCCATATAACCTGACCAGTTCGTAGTTTAAAAACACCGTGAAGATCGCCTGCCAAGACGAAACCAGACTGCCAGAAGTTAGAATTCAGAATTCCATTGTTCAGACCGGAATTTTGTTGGAGTATTCTTAAGGAATTAAACAGCCCAGAAAATCTCTATCATTTAATAAGGAACCGGGATCTGAGGAAACTGAAAACACAGAGTCATAGAGGGAATCAATCTAGTGTTAAAATAACGACTCCAAAGAACACGTGTAAGAGGCCTAGTCAAGTGCCTTTATTCATCTGAGCAAACAGTCTGTGAGCTAAGATTGGCGTAAGTTGTGCACTTTACATTTTATAATTTTCATTACTAACATGTGAACTGATATATGTATATATATATACAGTAGAACTCCATTTATCCGAACCCCAATTATCCGAACATCCAATTATCCGAACACTTTTTCCAGAAAGAAAAAAAAAATCAGATGCCACAGTCACGTTAGACTAAAATTCTGAATCTTTTGATGCGGCAAACTTCAAATGTGTGCGAACAATTTGTAGAGAATGGGATGGCTATTGGTCGGTCGCTTACGTACAGGAAGTCAGTTAGATCATAAAGTCAGTTAATATCTGGTTTACCAATCTAGTGTACGTGGGCGTTCTAGGTAGAACACTGGCTAAACAGACAGTTCAACTTAAAATAATTGTGTCTGCTACTACAGCAGAATAATTTTGGTGTACAAGTATTTCTCTGTGCGATATGGCATCTTCCAGTAGGCCTAAAGCATATATAAGGAACCGCAATGTTTTGTCAATTGAAACGAAAACAGAAATTATCAAGAGACTAGGACAAGGTGAAACTGTGTCTTCACTTGCGAGGATTTTCAATGTTGGGAAAGCTACCGTCTCTGACATCAAAAGTAACAAGGATAAAATTATGAGTTTTGCATCGAAATTTGATAGTGAAAATGGGTCGAAGAAACGTAAAACCATGAGAAATGCGAAAGATGTGAAATTGGAAGAGGCTTTGTATATATGGTTTGTGCAAAGAAGAAGCAAAGGGGAACCTATCTCTGGTTCTCTGTTGTGTGAAAAGGCACTTCAGTTCAACAATCAACTTGACGGTCCTCCTGACTTTAAGGCTAGCCAGGGATGGTTAAGAAACTTTAAATCTCGTCATGGCATACGAGAATTGGAGATTCAAGGGGAATCTTTATCTAGCGATGCAACTGCCGCTAAAAATTTTAAAGAAACTTTCTTGGCTTTTTTGGAAGAAGAAGGTTATTCACTCGATGATGTGTATAATGCCGATGAGTCTGGCTTATACTGGAAATCATTGCCTCAAAAATCACTTGCATCTCAGCGCGAAGCAGCTGCCCCTGGGTTTAAAAAGTGCAAAGAGAGAGTAACAATTTTGGTAGCCGCAAATGCCAGTGGAAGTCATCGTTTACCGGTGCTAATGATCGGCAAAGCCAAAAAACCACGTTGTTTAAAGAATGTGACATGTCTCCCATTGTGTTACAAAGCACAGAAGAGTGCTTGGATGAATAGTGAAATATTTCTTGATTGGTATACAAATCAGTTCATCCCAAATGTGAAGAGGTTGAGAGAACAAGAAAAGAAAACTGGAAAAGTAATTCTTCTACTGGACAATGCACCATTGTAGTGGGTTTGATGGTATTGTATGATGGTGATATTACTAAATGTAATGTATGAGGCCAGCTGTGAAGGCTCCTGAGATAAAATGTAGTTGTGAATTGTCAGAAGGCCTTTCTTGCTACCACTACGACCTCACACTCAATTTTTTTTTTTTTCTTAATGAATGTAGCTATGTAAAATGTCTAGGGTAATGATATGTAATGTGGTGTGATAGTTATAGATACACCCACAGATATTTAAGCAGACTAATAATATTTAACAAATATTATAATACACTGAACTAACTCAAGAGTGTAAAATTTTTGATAGAATTATATTACATTTATTTGTTCTGGATCAAGTTTTATGTTGACCAGAACTTTTTTTTTAAAAAAAAAGGATTTAAAAATTATGAAAGAAATGCATGGAATGTTACATAATAAATGCAAGAGTGTACATATATAAGTACTAGACTAGTTAGTTTTATTAAAATGTTCTAGTAGTCATCTACTTGGGAGGATAGTTAATGCTTGTGCTGTTGGGGTGGCCTCATCACACCTGTCTATATTGACTACACAGTGTCCAGTAAATTGCAGGAATTTTATGGGGTATTAGTAACTAAAAGGCGTTGGTGAACTTCCAGCAGACCAGAGGCTCACTCAACTTGCATATGTAGCTCTGGTGCTGAAATCTGGTGGTCCCACCTCTCCGTGCTGGCGGGCAATAATAGTGGTCTCTGTCACAACGTACTGCACAGATACACTCGAGTAAAATCACCAACTGAATGGACACCGCCTTGTTGACAACAGAAACTCACAGCTCTGCAATCAAAGTATTGGCTATGTGTCAAAATTCTATTCTCTACCCACGTCTGGACACAACACGGACACAACAACCACATCATACAGACAGGTCAGATCTCTCTGACCAAACAGCACATTTACCATGGTGGTTTTACATCAGATAGGTCCTCCCAGACTATAGATTCTGAAAAATATTTATTAGTTTCCTTCCCTAAAAGTGGATAGGTAATATGTTTCATTATTCTCAACACTTGATCTGTCTTTCCTAACCCTTGCTGGAGTTTATGTATATTGTTGGTCCCTAGACCCTGACTTGGGCGGGGGGTCTAGAGCAAATCCCTACTTGTTTGTAAGGCTAGATTATGATATGGCAGTATCAAATCACTCGAACATTAAACAATATTCAAAATATACAAAGAAATAATTTCAATCTTACCAGATTATGAATAAAGAACACAGAAATGCTAGCAAAACTCAGCTGAGCTGCTGGCTATAGTATGGCGTCCCTGAACTTATTTCACTTTCTTTCATTTGGAAATCACCACACTTTAAAATACTGTGTCTATCATCGGACAACTATTGAGGAATGGCCCCACTTGCGCGTCTGAGCGCCGATAAAATGATTGTCTGTGGCCAATCACTGCCTAGGTTTATTTCAAATTCAAATTTCCTACCCTAAAGTCATTTCAGTCATGCTTCAGTCAAGTATGGATGTTTATCTGTTAGTCGGCCCGTCTCTACTTGTTTTTTTCAAAAACGTACTTGATTTTTGAACCAACCTTTCTCTCCCCTCCAAAATTTTGTCGTTAAAAGTTATATTTAGACACAGCTCCCACCAATGTCCCTTCGCTTCCCTACTAAGTAGATTTGAACACCTGCGTCTCAAGGTCGTGTTTTTTTGTGCAAATAGCGACACTTTTTATTCCATACAGTCTGTCGCTGATGTGAACAACACTGTCTTTTGTCATTATCTTCAATATTATCTATCCGTCTGTAAAATTAAGAACATATTAGTTCACTGCTCAGAATGGGCCATCCGGCCAGCTAATTTTTATATTCCTAACATTAATATTACGAAAAAGTTACTTTTTAATTTTTTGTAATATTCCAAACATCTGCGTTCTGCCGCTGAATTCAAATCAAAGGCTTGGTATCGCAAAAGCGACCAATAAATGACTGTGGCGTAACATATCCAAGGTCCCTTCTGTCGAGTTCCTTACTCTATGTCAACTTGGGAAACGTGACTTTTCTCCGTTTCCCCCCCAATTGCGTCTCCTTAGCCTTTCTAGTCTCACGCAATCTTTCCAGTCATATTTTTTCCTTTTATCCGCCGTTCCCCTCCTGTCTAGCAAGTCAATTTTTATGGAGGGTGATGACCCGCGGTCTGGGCGATCATGTACTATCAGCAGCCTACGCATTATGTTTTTATCCTTACATGTTATCTTTGGAGGTATTTTACCGTTGTATCTCTGTCAATTTCACTACACATCTCCCCACTTGAAAACATGCCTATGGCAAGTTCCAAAACCAGCGATACACATAGGTAAAATTACTCCTCACGTCTGCCACTACTCTAATTTTGATCACAGGGGTGCCGACTGAGGAAATCTGCACCGACATTCAATTTACGGCTTGCATAAGCGACTGGTTTCAGTTCCCCATCAGGTGAAGATGATCTTTGCAACAAAGCCCCTCCTAGTCCTACATTACTTGCATCGGGTCTTAAGACAAAGTCCTGTGTCAAATCAGGCAGTTTGAGAATAGGCTTGCTAGTGAGTTTTTCCTTTAACTCTTGGAACGCTAGTTCACATTGTGCAGTCCAAATAATTTTATCTGGAAGTCCCTTGCGAGTCAGATCAGTCAGAGGAGCACAAATAGCGTTAAAATTCTTGATGTATTTCTGATAAAATCCGCATAACGACACAAATGATCGCACGTCCTTTTTGGTTTGCGGCCTAGGTGCTCTCTGCAGTTTTTCCAAGTTCTTAGGATCAGGGGTCATATTACCCTGATATACAGTGTGTCCCAAGAATTCCAACTCTTTGCATCCAATACAACATTTTGTTGGCCTAGCAGTTAAGTTCGCCTCCCGAAGTCTATCAAACAACATCTCCAGAGCTTCAATGTGTTCTTCAAATGTCTCTGTGGCGACGAGAATATCATCCATGAAATTCGTGATACATGGGTTATTCAGGGGATCCAACAATTTGCGCATCATCCTTGAAAACACACTCGGAGCATTTTTCAGTCCGAATGGTAGCATATTGAATTCATAATGTCCATCCGAAGTGCTAAAAGCCAAATAAGGTCTCACTTCAGGCTTCACTGGGATCTGGTAATAGCCTTTACTAAGATCCACCTTTGAAAAGTATTTTGCCTTGTTCAGCCTGGCAAATAACTGTTTTGTGTCTGGTAATGGATCCACTTGTCCTTCTGTGACAGCATTCAGTTTCCTGTAATCTATGCACAGTCTGTGTTCCCCAGACGGTTTTCTCAACAAAACGACACTAGAACAAAAAGATGATTCACTGTGCGAAATAATCCCCTCCTTCAACAAATACTCTATTTCTTCCTTCAATGCCTTCTCCTTCGCGAACGGAATAGAATAGGCTCTCATACAGATTGGGTTTGAGTCTACCAGTTTCATGTCATACTGTAGCAAATTTGTATGGCCTGGTTTATCTGTTAATACATCTGTATGTTCCTCCAGAACCTGTTGAACTCTCTCCCTCTGGTTTTTAGTCAGGTGCTTACTGACTTTTACCTGTGCTGCGGTTTCACAAGGATGTAATGGGTATTCATGTGAGGTGAGTGGTTCTTTTTGCATCTGGGTTGCAATAGCCAAGGTCAATAAGGGGGTGCTTTCCTGGAGTGGTCTGTCCAGATACTTCTTTAACATGTTTACATGATAAACTTTCTCCTTCCCCTTTTTGTCAATTTTATAGTTTGTTCTAGACACCTTCTCTAGAACCGTATATGGACCTTGCCAACCAATTTGTAATTTATTCTGGCTTCCGGGTAGTAGAAGCAGCACCTTCTCTCCGACTGCCAGTTCCCTGTCCTTTGCCTTCCTATTAAAATATGCTGCATGTTTCTTCCTGGCTTGCTTCAAATTATCATTTGCCAGTTTCCATCCAGCTTTCAAACGAGTGGTCAGTTCGTTCACGTATTGATACGATGAGGTAACAGTCTCTTCCGCCTTCTCATCTGTCCAGGTCCTTAATAGAGCTTCTAATGGACCTTTTATTGGCCTCCCAAATAGCAGAGTTGCGGGAGCCATCCCGGTTGAACTATGTGGTACCTCCCGGTACGCAAACAATGCGGCGGGCAGGAATTGATCCCACAGATCCGGTTTTTCGTGTGCCAGCTTTCTCAGGATAGAAATGAGAGTCCCGTTGAACCTCTCTACCTGGCCGTTCCCTTGTGGATGGTACGGACTACAATGAAAGTGTCTGGCTTGAAATAGCTTAAAAACTTCTTCCGTTAGTTTCCCCTTGAACTGAGAACCATTATCCGTCAAGATTTGATGCGGGAATCCTAATCGGGTAAATATTGTAAGTAGTGCCTCTGCTACATGTTTTGAATCAATTGATGGCAGGGCTACCGCCTCTCCCCACATAGAACAAGTGTCCACCAGAGTAAGGATGTAACTGTTCCTCCTCTTGGTCCGAGTGAGAGGGCCTACAATATCCACTGCAACCCTCTCAAAAGGTGTTCCCACTATGGGCATTTCCCCTAGAGTTGCAGGAGCAGTCCAGTGCTTTGGAGCTACCCTTTGACATTCTGGGCAGGATTTGACATATCTTTTTATATCCTCCGTTATCCCTGGCCAGAAGTAATGACAAGCTATACGCTGTCCTGTGGCGCTGATCCTCATGTGACCACTGAAGGAATCGCATGCCCGAGTTCCATCACTTTATCTCTATATGAAGTGGGAAGAACCAGCTGGTTGTGACCATTTGTTCCAGTTCCGGCCTTCCTGTATAAGAGTTTGTTCTTCATGAAATATTCCCCCTTGCTCGGAGGTGTGTGGCATTTTGGGCAATTTTTTAAAACAGGGCTTGAGTGTCCTATCCTCAGCCTGCGCCTTCCTCATCTCCTCTGGATGAGCATTTATAGGTTCACCTTCTTCCTCCTTCTTCTGTGACCTGGTCTGCACTGTCGCCATGATCACAGGTTTCTCGGGATTCCCCAAGAAGACGTATCTACACCCCAATATCAGAGGGTAGATTGGTTCATCTATCACTGCTGCTCTGATTTCTCCCTCCACATAGCGAGTTTTCACCGTTATCCTTGCGATGGGAAGTGTCATGAGTGGTATGTCCTTAGTCGCCCCTTGTATTTCCACTGTTTCTGTGGTATACTGACTTGGGTCCACTAGGCTAGACTTCACAACTGAATCATAATCCAAACCTGTATCATAAAGGCACCTTATGGTGACCCCATTACAAATAACATCCTCACAAACTGGGGGTGATAAGGTTCCTGTTGTCCATTAGGATTAACCTTTAATCTTCGCGTCCCCGACTTCATTGCAGCAATGTTTGAAGGTTTCCTTCTACAAAATTCGGTGTTATGGTTATCCTTCTTGCACCATTTACACCATCTTTTTCCTTGGTTCAACGGTTTTCTTTCATTGAACTTTTGGTCATTGAACTGTGAGTTTCTGTCGCGATAGTCATTTCTTGGCCGCTCAAAGTTTGTCCTACCTTTATTTCCCTGCTCTCTATTATCAAATTTATTAAATTGCTGTGGAGCTTTAAAATTGTCTATGTGCTTCTTTTTAGCACCACTTACCTCTGCCTGAGCTGCCTGATACCTCTCAGCAACATTAAAAATTTCCCCCAACTTCTCTGCACCTTGTTCCATGAGAAATTTTCTCATGTCTGGAGCCATGGACTCTCTCAATTGCTCAATCATGATCATTTCTTTAAGATCTTGGGTCTTCCCCAGAGCCGTCCATTTCTCCAAATAGGTTTCTAGTCTAGCAGAGAATGGTGGTATGTCTCCCCAGACAACAGTTTGGCATTTCTAAATTTCTTACGATAAAATTCACCATTCTTCTCGTACCTTAATAACAAAGCCTGCTTTAACATGTCATAATTGTCTTGGTCTTCCCTGTTCATTTTGGCAAATACTTAATAAGAAGTACCTCTCAATCCCTGTGATAGCTTTAAACTCCACCTCTCTCTCTAACCCATATGTAGTAGCTAATAACTCAAAACGTCCTAGGTACCCCTCTATGTCATCGTCTTTTTCAACAAAATGGTCTAAATGAAACCCCATAGCTGAGTTTGAGGCTCCCAGACTGGGCGTAGCATCTGAGGCAAAAGGGCTGGCACCATTTTCAGGAGCCGGGCCTTGTAATTCCAGCTCCCTTAGTCGTAATTCGTGCTCCCTTTGCAACCTTCTATCTTCTGCCTCCCTTTCGGCAGTCAACCTTTTTTCTTCTGCCTCCCTTTGCTGTCGTTTTTCTTCTGCCTCAATCTGCAGCCTCTTAATTTCTCTATCAGCCTCAATTTGTAACCTCTTCTCTTCAGCTACCTTTCTATCTTCCCTTTCAATATATTTATCACATTCAGCCGTTACATATTGAATTAAAATTTGACCATCCATTCCCATCTCCTTTGCGGTCAGCACAGCAGCTGATCGGAATTTTGCTAGCTCCGCCATACTTTTCAGACAATATAATAATATACAAGCTAAATCTCTAACCAGTAAATACACTAAGTACTTCTTATGACTATAGTCTAACTAATTCTAACTAACCAGTTAACTAATTAATTATCACTGGCTGTGAAGATTCACCAACTTTTATCTGCAGGGACACTTTTAATTTTAAAGGGAATTTCACAATTTTTTTTTCCCCTAATTTTATTTCTCCAACCAGGAGATCCTAATATTACTGTTGGGCTAATTATCCCTGGACAAGACCCCAATGTATGTAGTGGGTTTGATGGTATTGTATGATGGTGATATTACTAAATGTAATGTATGAGGCCAGCTGTGAAGGCTCCTGAGATAAAATGTAGTTGTGAATTGTCAGAAGGCCTTTCTTGCTACCACTACGACCTCACACTCAATTTTTTTTTTTCTTAATGAATGTAGCTATGTAAAATGTCTAGGGTAATGATATGTAATGTGGTGTGTGATAGTTATAGATACACCCACAGATATTTAAGCAGACTAATAATATTTAACAAATATTATAATACACTGAACTAACTCAAGAGTGTAAAATTTTTGATAGAATTATATTACATTTATTTGTTCTGGATCAAGTTTTATGTTGACCAGAACTTTTTTTTTTAAAAAAAAAGGATTTAAAAATTATGAAAGAAATGCATGGAATGTTACATAATAAATGCAAGAGTGTACATATATAAGTACTAGACTAGTTAGTTTTATTAAAATGTTCTAGTAGTCATCTACTTGGGAGGATAGTTAATGCTTGTGCTGTTGGGGTGGCCTCATCACACCTGTCTATATTGACTACACAGTGTCCAGTAAATTGCAGGAATTTTATGGGGTATTAGTAACTAAAAGGCGTTGGTGAACTTCCAGCAGACCAGAGGCTCACTCAACTTGCATATGTAGCTCTGGTGCTGAAATCTGGTGGTCCCACCTCTCCGTGCTGGCGGGCAATAATAGTGGTCTCTGTCACAACGTACTGCACAGATACACTCGAGTAAAATCACCAACTGAATGGACACCGCCTTGTTGACAACTGAAACTCACAGCTCTGCAATCAAAGTATTGGCTATGTGTCAAAATTCTATTCTCTACCCACGTCTGGACACAATACGGACACAACAACCACATCATACAGACAGGTCAGATCTCTCTGACCAAACAGCACATTTACCATGGTGGTTTTACATCAGATAGGTCCTCCCAGACTATAGATTCTGAAAAATATTTATTAGTTTCCTTCCCTAAAAGTGGATAGGTAATATGTTTCATTATTCTCAACACTTGATCTGTCTTTCCTAACCCTTGCTGGAGTTTATGTATATTGTTGGTCCCTAGACCCTGACTTGGGCGGGGGGTCTAGAGCAAATCCCTACTTGTTTGTAAGGCTAGATTATGATATGGCAGTATCAAATCACTCGAACATTAAACAATATTCAAAATATACAAAGAAATAATTTCAGTCTTAGCAGATTATGAATAAAGAACACAGAAATGCTAGCAAAACTCAGCTGAGATGCTGGCTATAGTATGGCGTCCCTGAACTTATTTCACTTTCTTTCATTTGGAAATCACCACACTTTAAAATACTGTGTCTATCATCGGACAACTATTGAGGAATGGCCCCACTTGCGCGTCTGAGCGCCGATAAAATGATTGTCTGTGGCCAATCACTGCCTAGGTTTATTTCAAATTCAAATTTCCTACCCTAAAGTCATTTCAGTCATGCTTCAGTCAAGTATGGATGTTTATCTGTTAGTCTGTCCGTCTCTACTTGTTTTTTTCAAAAACGTACTTGATTTTTGAACCAACCTTTCTCTCCCCTCCAAAATTTTGTCGTTAAAAGTTATATTTAGACACAGCTCCCACCAATGTCCCTTCGCTTCCCTACTAAGTAGATTTGAACACCTGCGTCTCAAGGTCGTGTTTTTTTGTGCAAATAGCGACACTTTTTATTCCATACAGTCTGTCGCTGATGTGAACAACACTGTCTTTTGTCATTATCTTCAATATTATCTATCCGTCTGTAAAATTAAGAACATATTAGTTCACTGCTCAGAATGGGCCATCCGGCCAGCTAATTTTTATATTCCTAACATTAATATTACGAAAAAGTTACTTTTTAATTTTTTGTAATATTCCAAACATCTGCGTTCTGCCGCTGAATTCAAATCAAAGGCTTGGTATCGCAAAAGCGACCAATAAATGACTGTGGCGTAACATATCCAAGGTCCCTTCTGTCGAGTTCCTTACTCTATGTCAACTTGGGAAAAGTGACTTTTCTCCGTTTCCCCCCCCAATTGCGTCTCCTTAGCCTTTCTAGTCTCACGCAATCTTTCCAGTCATATTTTTTCCTTTTTATCCGCCGTTCCCCTCCTGTCTAGCAAGTCAATTTTTATGGAGGGTGATGACCCGCGGTCTGGGCGATCATGTACTATCAGCAGCCTACGCATTATGTTTTTATCCTTACATGTTATCTTTGGAGGTATTTTACCGTTGTATCTCTGTCAATTTCACTACAACCATCTCATCCAGAGACGGATACATTGAATGCAGTTGATGCAAATTTTAAAGTAATTTTTCTGCCTCCCAATGTAACAACACGGATTCAACCAATGGATCAGGGTGTTATAGCAAAGCTTAAAAAGATGTACAAGAAGGAAGTCCTGCGTCGTTTATTGTTGGCTGAAGATGAAGAAAGTGTGGTGGCGTTTTCCAAAAAGATTAATCTCAAAGACTGCTGCTATATGTTAGCTGATGCTTGGACCACCCTGTCACAAGATAATCTCAACAAGGCTTGGAGTAGATTGCTTGGGAAAAAAGGAGTAAATGAAACTACTGCAGTGGACACAAATGATGATTGTATAAATGAAGTTGTGGAACGGTTTCAAGCAATGCCCGGATTTTCGGACTGTGACAAAGATGATGCACACATGTGGCTAGAAGATGATAATGATTCTGGTTTTCAGTTTTTGAATGACGAAGAAATTTTGTCTTTTGTGCAAGAAGAAAACCAAATACATGTAGTGACCGATGATGAAGACTCCTCAGAAGTATATGATGTACTTGTAGATTATGAAGAAAAACCAAAACGTCGACCAAGTCCTGAAGAGGCCTTTATAGCACTAGAAACAGCGATGGCTTGGTACGAGCAAGAAGATGACAGCTGTCCTACACAGCTTCTGCTGTTGAAGAGAATGCGGGACTTAGCAGCCAAAAGGAGACTATCCAGTTTGGTGCAAAAGAGGATTCCTCATTATTTTAAATAGTGGGCTACATCTGTGCAAGTACATATATACGTAAGTTGCGCCTGGTTTTGAATCGTTTGTAATGTTATTTTGAAAACATTTCTCTTTCTTAACAAAAATAATTAATACAAGTAGTACATGCACTGCAGTGTAATAAAAGATTTTGGTGATACAGTGATCTAATACAGTGTGGGTATTATTATTACAGTACAAGTATGTAAATATGTTTTATAGTGTATTTTCCTTGTGATGGTTAATTATTTTTAGAAATATGTGTACATGTACTCGATACATTATGTAATCCAATTATCCGAACATTTGATTATCCGAACGATGCTCGGTCCCATGGGGTTCGGATAAATGGAGTTCTACTGTATATGTATATATATATATATATATATATATATATATATATATATATATATATATATATATATATATATATATATATATATATATATATATATATATATATATATATATATATAAAACAATATCGTGGACAAAAGGCAAGAATATATCTACATTGTGGCCACAAGCCTTGGCCAGGGACAAACGAATGAAAATAGAGAGTGAAGATAGTGAGAATTAAGTGAAAAATATGAAAAAATAAATACGAATACGCTTGATGCTACGAGTTGATTTGACACATAAATGCTTCAATGCTATTAAGTTTTTTGGTTGTTTTTAAGCGGCAAATGTGGGTACTACTTCCGGTAAGTGCTCCGTGTGGCCAGTCCGAGAATTTATGCACATCCCCTATTATGCATGATAGGTCACAATAAGCAAGCTACCCACCCAACCCGGTACAATTTTCCATTCATCTGTTAAAGTGTGGTTTCAAATGAAGTGTATGATGTTCATGAATAAATACAATTTTAAAAAAAAAATTTTTTATGAGAAGCAAAAAATGTGGTTGAATTCTGGGGAGGAGGCAGAATTGTTTTGACTTTGAAAACAATAATCAAGTGGTATATTCTAAAACGGTTTTCATGTCACTATCAAATGACAATGTCTCAATACATACCGTTCTCAGATAGCTTGGTAATGGCCTTCTTGCACCGTAAAATGAAAGATTTACAACAAAGGCATTGAAAAAGGATGACAATGTGATGAGAATCATATTCAGACAATAGAAGGTCCCTGAAACAGACAGAAACAATTTAAAATATAACAATCAACTGCTTTAACTATCAAACATTAAATAAAACAATGCAAATAATATGAACTTACAAGCTTAAGGCACATTTGTTAACTAAAAAGGGATACATATCTGTTGGAACTGGAATAAACTGAATGTGTAAACATAATAATTTTAAAAATCTGTGCTTGTTTTCAACATGAAATTTACAGACGAGTCATTGTGTAATCACAACTATAACCTACAATGCATAAAGCGACCAAGAAGGATTTAGCATGGTACAGTTTATCCCATCCTGTCAAAATTTTAAACCACAAAAACATTAAGACACAGCACGGACAGGTCAATTAAATAAAATAATTTAATTCAGCTATCCATGACAGGAGAAAGTCCTGTAGTAAAAAAGGCTTATGAAGCATCCCAGAGGAAGCCGAAAGGAGTGTTTTCAGTTGCTTACTAAACCTTTTTTTCCTCAAGGAAAACTCAAGGCTTGGTACTTGGAATTTTTGTACTTTAAAACGAATAGGGAAAACTGCATTGGTGGCAGCAGAAATGTGGAATTACAAGATTGATATCTGTCACGGGTTGCCACCCTTTGCTCTGCAGTGATGATCCAACAATGGCCAAAACCTAGAGTATTAATGTGGGTCTTCAATCGTATCTACTTTCGCACAAGATTACTCTCGGCAGAGATGCAAATAGAAGGATGATGATGCTTCTACCTTGACGGAGTACTCACAAGATATTTCAGAAGTCGAGAACAATGCTGAATGGGTCTTAGTAATGTTAATCTTTATCTTCCCGCCGCCGTTTGTGAAGAAATGTGATATAATTTAGCTCGTTAGAGCCCCCACTGAATTAACAGTAAAGTTTTACTTATTAGCTCTATATAGATATATATCTTAAAGATACTGAAGTGTGCACTTCTCTCTATAATAACTTAATCAACTATGAATTTGTAAAACAACGTATAACAAATTTAATGATCAATTATTATTTAACAAAAGTAACATCAAGAAAAGCTAGTATGCCAACAAAAGGTAGGTGTCTTCATTGAAAAAATATCGGATTTAGGAAGCTTAATTAAAAAAAAAATATAAGAGTTCTTCTGTATTTGGCCTCCTAGAAATGTAACTTAGCTGCAAAACGCTGAAGTGCTGATGCTGCTGTTCCGCCAATTCGTCTTCCGTGGCGGGGGCACGACTCCAGATTAGTTCAGGAGGTAACCTCTTATGGTCAGGGCAGGTATATTCACAATCCGTGGAACATAGATTTCAAGTGTCGATCACAAGCTCTTGAACCACAGAATGGAAGCACAACTGGCATCGTACAATCGTACCACAAATGGTCTCGTAGACACGTACCACAAACTTTAGAGGAAATAAAAAGAACAAATGCCTGTGCTAAGTCTTTGTTTTCTGATATTAATCATGCGCCTTTCCAACTGCCCCGTCCACCGATTCTTTTCTCTGAATTTTTAATCTCCCTGAGCGTACATCATATAAATCAGCGGATATGATGAAAAATCAGTTCTTTTAGTTAATTTAATGGAAAAACTGTGACTGGACAGCGGCGAGTGCAATGGCTTGTGCTTGTATGAACATATTTAAGTTTACTTATAAACTCACAGAATGATAATTTAAGAACTTTGTAAATGATGATGTAATTATCATCCACTCCCTGCTCCCTTTGGAGTCTAGGGTTACCTCTGTGTTTGGTTCCATGTGAGAGCTAGCATGAAGCAATCGCCAGCGCTTGCTGCGGTGGTTTATGACTTTTACAACCACTAGCAAGTACAAACATGTCAAATTTAAATTGTAAAATATATGTTACAACTCATCCCTATTTGGGAAATACAATCTCCGGGCAAAGTTTGAATGGACATGGCAACTTGATTAGATGACTCGAACACGTCGACTGGGGTAAATTGTTTTAATCACCTTTCATGACTATTGTTCCAGATCCTAAGAATCCGTTTTCCGTATTGATAAGGTGGAGCTCTCTTGCTGACTAAGATACTCCAATACGTGTTTGTCCGGTTCTTTAATTCTGGATCTTGATCCTATTCGTTTCTGGCTCTCTCTGGAGTTGCTACTTTGACGTTTTGCGAAGCAGTGGTTTTTTTTTAGCCTCAAAATTTCCTAGGTTATATTGTACCATTTCGTCCGCGGGTCCGCGTTGCGTTTCCGACAAAACTTTCAATCAGAATGAATGTATATTTCCTTCTCTCGTCTGACTCAATCCATGGCAAGAATAGACATGGGTAAGGGTTTTAGTTATTACGCTCACCCTCGTCGTAAGATATTCTAAGAATATCATATCAAAGAATGAAACCTAACCATATGTGGCCATACCCCGTCTGTTAACTCTTATGCAGACTTGCGAACACATCTGCGAGCTCATCCCTCAAATATTGCATTGCCAGTAATGTCTCCCAAGACGGGGTTCTGTGTAATTATCACTACAGAAGTCTAGACAGAAATGCTTATGCACCTTGCACCCGTACCTGATTTCGTTTACTAGATGGATAATCGCTGACATTCGCTAACCACAGACTTTTTTCAGACAGACAATTTGGTCTTCCTTTGTCCTTTCAGTCAAAGTGTCAGAAGGTGTTAGAGATGAACAAGGAATACTGGTGGTCACTCCTTCTCTCTCCTGTACTCCGTCTGGGGCGGAAATGAGTTACGCAATGTAAACAAACACTCCACGTTCATATAATTCTTGGCCGTCTATTATCGATCATGTTTACGCTCATGATTTCGTAATTTCTCAAGGTAATCTCTTCCAAGATGTATAATTGTCTGCCTGACAAAACTGTCCGGAAATGATTACATCATTCATCCGGCTCAGCAAACATTGACAACACTTGGTCCGACAGAAACATTCTCAGCGATAAGATAATCGACTGTAGTCATCCCAAGGTTGTTTGCTTATTAATCGGCCGCACCAATGCACGGTCTGGCAGGAAAATGTGTTACACATTAGTAAACCACACTTCTCTACCGATCACAGGTGTCAATATGGGTTCAAACTAAAGGGATTGATTATCCTAATCAGCAAAAGATGGTCGCTGAAGTCTCGACGTAACAAAAAATGAGGGAAGGGAGTGTAAACAATGAATCGAAAATGACAAATACTGTCAGAGGTGGGAAAAAACTAAAGCGAAGAGCACAGAATGAATTATAGGATTGCACAAGTAAATGTGACGTTCGAGGTTATTTTGTCACAATATCTTGGGACTCTACGAAACAAGATGGACAAGACACATTATTTTGTCATCAGGACATGAGGAAGAGATGCCCACACCATTTAAAAAGGTGGTTATAATACTGTATAAGGAAGCAAAGAAAGCTCTCATTGAAGGTGATTAATCAAATATTAATCTACTAGCTCTGTCTTGTTATGTATTTAGAACAATATGAGTCATTCGGATGAAGACATACACTTCTCTCAATAGTGATTAATCTAACTATAGCTTTAGAGTTACAGCTTTAATAATCACTTATAGTTTAACAATGTAAAATAAATAACGTTGTTTATAAAAAAAAAACGATGAAATTCATCATCAACGGATCATTTAAACTGTGGTGGAAAATTGTGAAATGTTGATTGGTTGCGCTGTTATAGTACTTAGCTTCTGGTGTGGGGTCGGTTAGCGTCTGCTTCAGCCGCTGTTGGTTTTCACAGGTGCCTTGGACTGTACTTCTCTACAATAGTCAAGTCTGGTGGCTGTAACACGTCTCGTGCATTGAGGCTGAGGTAATTACGAAGGTAGTCAAGCGTCTTAAAGACCCGTCAGATTTTGGTGTCAACTGCTGGCAACTTCAACCACAAACTCGAGTTTTTTTTTCGGGCGAACACAGACATTTTACACAGGAAACGTCTGAATATTGTCGGGCAACTGTTTAGGATGCCGCACCTTTCAGATGTGTTTGGTGTCTGACTGGGTGCACTTGAAGTTGGATCCCAGAACTTAAGGCGCAAAGTGATGGCTCTGGGGCTACTCTCTTCTAATCTTAGAATTCACGTCCAGTCCTTATGGCCTGTCCTATATTTGGGTCCTACTATTACGTGTTCCTTGCTGTTTATGATTTATCCTTGACAACATTGGAATTCAGGGAAGTAGTCTTACAACGCTGTAGAATATAAGCGAAGTATTCACCTACACACCCATATTGTTACAGGGAGGACAAGTCCAATCAGGAACAGTCTATCTTAGCAACTCAAACGCTCAACCAATTGCAAATAAGTGTCTGATTTTGGTAGGGGTACCCCTCTACCCCCATGTAGAATATTACTACATGACAACATAAGATATTGCCATTTACATGTGATTGTCAAACTTCATAATCATTTAAGGTCTTGCCACTTCCATTGTTACTTATCATGTTTACAACTCACACCTTCACTGATATATCACTGATAACCTCCTCCAAGATGTTGCTTTGTCCTAGGGGTTTACTACCACACAGACAATCCACCGGAAATGTTATATCATTTCCTTTGTTTTAATCTTTAATAAGATTGTTATTTTTCTACACGCCAGTGAAATCTGTCGTGTATTAGGGTACGTCATATTTGCGAAGTAGTACCTTATCATGCGACAACATGGTACCATGTATCTTTCAAGACAAAAAGTCTGGGTTAACAATAGAAATGTCGCTCAGTGTAGTCTCTTACTTCGTTTGGAACTGGCGATAAGCGATAAGTCAATATGGCAATTTCGCTCCTTCGCTAAGCGTCGCCGATTACAAAGGAGAAAATAACCAGGAGAGATGGGTGTGTTAGAAGTGTGACAAGATATGATAAGATAACCTTGGTCGGAGAGTGCGTAAACAATTAATACTGGAAGAATTAGCACGTAAACGGAATGGTAGAGCCTATAATGTCGGAGAGGAGTGAAGACCAGAAAAAGAGAATGAACATATTTCGAAACACATGCAACAAATAATACTTAATCCATCATATGCAAATATATCACTTAAATGTAAATGTTTGTAATTCCCTACATTATTAACATTTTCTGTGACTGTCAACAAGTTGCAGGATCAGACATGTGACAAAATATATCTTTGTTTTCTTAAACTAGGGGTCCCCAAAGGGGTAATATTGACATCCACGAGGTCGACAAACCCAGAAAGTCGATTAAATTTTTGCGGTTGAAAGTTGACAATAATATAAGAAATAAAATTTGCCTAACGTGACTCTATTTTACATTTCAAAATACTGCTAAAATGTAGCCGGGCTGAGCTGAGAAATAATAAAAAGGGAAGTAATAATACTTAGGTAACAGTAGGAGTAAGAGTTCCTCTCTCTCTTGAGGCAATAGGACTAGCAGTTAAAACGAATTAAACATGAAACACTCTGTCACATGACCTGAGCTGTATTCACATGTGTTGAACATGGTTTTTGTTTGACACGTGAAAGGAAGAGAAACGGTGATAACGCAACGATGTGTGCGCGGCAGTTCTACCCAGATCTTTGTCGAAGAAGTGCTGAAAAAAATAAATCAGTCTGATGAGTTTTGGTGTGGTCGCTTTGTAAATGCTTGTGCAAAGGCGGTCTGTGGATACAGATGCAAACCCAATACCAAGTTAAGGATTCAAGAATGAATCGTATGTGAGAAGTGATTCCTACTGTAGACAAAAGTTCGTTTTGTTTTTTCACCCCATTTATAAACATTATACCTGGGAAGAACTACTTAATGTATCAGTCTTGAAACTAAAGTAAGATTCCCTAGTGAATCCAGTGTCAGCAGATAATTTCAAGCATCAACTTAAAACAACATAAATGCAGAATAGCATAACAGACAGTCAGACTAACGTAATGAACAAGCCGTGAGCAAGAGAGTTAACAACGACCAGTTAAATCTGGAGATCAAGAAGTGTGTCAGAGTATAGATGTGTACGTTTTATTTTTCCTTTTGGTTTGTATATATGTTGAGATTGGTAACAACCAATAAAAGTCATTGAAAACGTATCAGAGTGAAATGTCGTTACTGCTCAATAAGTCGATAGTTCTGACCCAAAGCAAACATTAGAAGCGTGGAAGAACAACCACTAAGATCATGTGTAGCATAGAGTACAGTCTGTCGACCCACCAACGTTTACACTACAGAATACCACATGCTTTGAGCAGCAGTTAAGTCGTTTATACTTAAATTCCCACGTTCGTACATGGTTGCAGCTGGCTTTAGTCACGCAAATGTAGTTTTATCAAAGCAAAGGAACAGACTGAATGGAAAAAGCGTGGTGACTTATTAACTCACCAATCTCCAACCAAATAATGCTCTTGTTAATTTTCATCGGCCACATTCTTCTCCTCAATGAATTGAATAAGTTTAATAAAAGAATAAGTAATGTTCATTCATTACATTTCTATAATTACTTGCTTATTTAATTAATTAATATTTGTTGAAGGGGGTTTATGTGACAGATGAAAGTGGGCAACCCTTATCGATTCTCTTTAATATCATCGGGGGCCCTCACTATTTGGACTCAAGCAAGATCAACACGTTGGATTTCCCTCGCTGGCTTATTAAGTATGCACAGTTAAACACGTGGAAGCCAAGCGTCTCTATCGCCAGTGTCCGATTCTTAGTCTAGCCACGCCTCCTGTCTTTGTTTCAAGCAGTAATAATCCAACTATACATAATTTAATGTCTTCTCTTTAAAAAGTGGGACGTTTTACCTGAGTTCGATCATGCCATCATGTCAGCTTGTAGATCTAGAAAGAGAGAACGGTTCGTTAAGGGCAGATTGATGGGCGTGACCGCGCACACCGACTGCTAAAGCCTTTGATCTTGCTCCAGAGACGCGAATCGGCGCACCTAAGGGGAAACGAACTTTAATCGCGCTCGTAGAGAAACGAAGCTGTAGGGGGATTCTTTGACTTTGATATCAGGAATTGAACGAAGGATCTACAGAGGTGTTAAATTCCGCACTGGAGATGAAAGAATAGCCATTTTAAATATATAGTCGAAAGCATCTAACTCAGTTGTCAGTTTGCTAATCAAGATTCCTCGAATGGTCTAGCGCGCATTTTCGGAGTCAAAATGTATCAGACTTCCTACAGAAGTACGTGGAGAATTACATTCTAGAGTCTTGTGTTTGCAGTAAAAATATAGTTATTAGCATCTAAGTGATTTAATCGTTTAAAGTTTCATTTTATTTCACTGGGATTTTTGTGTAAATTGAAAAAACGTATTAAATAAACATATAGAAAAATTCTCCAGCTATAACGTAAATTTAATTACCCGTTTGTTCCCCAGTGAGAGATGCTTAAAATAATTTATAAGCCGCTAGACGATTGATAATTGATTAATGCAGTTTAGTTCTATTTAGACGTGTGTATTTTCTAACGACTAGACACTCACGGGGAGTTTTTAAATATATATAATTAAATAACGGAGTGGTTAAAATAGTCTTACCTGTAAAATTAACGCACATCAGAATATGATTTGTATTTTTTTGATTACGTGTTTTCTATTTTTTACATATAGGCTGGACAATACCTTTGCGTCCTAGCATTTCATAGAGTCCTACTGACTTTGGTTCTTACACCATCCAGTGATTATTGAACAATAAAAAATCTTCGTGTTGTGACCCATATGCGGTTCACCTCTCCATTCACGAGAGTAGTCAAACCAAGAACTTTAATCATAATCAATTCTGTTAAAGTATAACTGAAGAAGAACATTGCCAGAAGTGATTTTATAATTATTACTGCTCTGCTGTGGCAGAATTTATATCATTATTTTACAACTGACAGTAAACGTTTTTTTCTACTGGATTTAACCGCCGAAAGGAAAAACTCACTGGTCAGCATTTGCCATCACTCTGTGTTCATCACGCCATAGAAGTCTCTTAGCCACCAGCGGCGAGACCCCACGGGACCAATGTATTCTTGTATATATATATGTATATATATATATATATATATATATATATATATATATATATATATATATATATATGTATATATATATATATATATATATATATCTGTTAAATCCTGAGGACAGTGCCGCTTCATAGAACCATTAGAAAAAAAAAAGACACTAAGGCTTCGATTTTCAGCGACTACTGGAAATAGCTGAACGCAAAACCCGCTAGTCTGGGGCTGAAAAAGGAAGAAAAAGACTCAGAGTATTTTGAGTACTTGAAAGATTTTTTTTGTTATTCCCTGGAATGCTGACTTCAACGATCGGTAAGTGTGAATGGTAGTGGCCACTGTGAGCGTGTATTGAATGAATGAAAAATTAGATAACCTTAAATTATCTTTTTTTCTTGGTAAACATCATTATACTTGATTTCTTGTTTTTTTTTCTCTGTGGGGTTGTTTAATTTTTCTTTTCCCCCTCCCTTAATCTGCTTAGTCAAGGGATAACAGTGAGAAAAATAGGAATCTGTTCCTACTCCCAATACTGATTATTGTATCAGTTAAAAATTGATCTCTCTTTGGGTTAATTACCTCTCTGATAGAAATTGTCTTTGGATTGGATTTTCCTATACAAGAGGGGAGGGCCTATTGAGATACTATTTTTCTTCCCCCCCCCCCCTTGTCTGTAACTATGATTTTTTTTAATGTAACGTGATTGATGTTGTGATTTTGGTTTAATGATAATAAACTCCATAAACCTTTAATTACTGTGTTGGTCGACCCATTACCCCATATCTGTTATACGTAGTTTGTATTCACGTCTGTGCGTTTGTATCACCAAATTGGTGTGTGTACATGAGTGAAGGGTAACTGGCAAAAATTGTTTAGCCAGGAGAGTAAGGAGTCTGCAGGTAAATAAATGTCGTAAGATAGGCTGAATTGGAGCAATTACACGATTCAGAGACTATCCTTCCTCTTACCCCAGCACCCTTGTGAATCAATTATCTATTTCTTAACCCTTACTATCACAGAGTCTTCACTATCATCCTCCACTCGGACGGGACCACTATTTCTAAGACCTATCTCAGTAAAATGTACGACAGTTTATTAAGGATTAAGAAAAAAAAATTTGCTGGAATAATCTGGCTGCAAAGCTAAGTGGAAAATGTATTTACAACACTTACATTGGTGTTCGCTTACCTAAAAGAGGCACGTTGGCAGCTGCTGGGGGAAGATTGTCCTCCATCACTAACAATAACAGGAAAAATGCTACAAAAATGTTGATACCTGAAAGACAAGTTTACAATTATTTATAATTTTAATTTTCAGCAATGCCTGATCATAACCTGTAATGCGTTCTTTACATGAAATTTTTTAGGTCATTGGAAAAACACGCTGTCTACATGTCAGTAAAGTAAAAATTGTCATTATACTTAAAGCTACTTGATTCTATTAAACGTTACAATACATCTCAGCTATAGGGAATACTATGTGCCAAATCTTTACAACTGAAATTTACTAAGTCTTAAGTATAATTTAGGAAGTGGAGGGGAACTGCGGTAAGACGTGGAATACGATGGATGGGTTTGAAAAAAAATCGAAAAAAGGTGATTCGTCTTACGAGGACAAAGGACAAAGAAAATAGTCTACGTTACGGCCACAAGGCCTTCGTCAGGAAAGGAAAGAAAGTGAAGGCTAGATAGGACACATAAAAACTAAATAAAATAAAAACTGGGTACTTCCCTGAAGGCAAGAACCGAAATTCTATCAAAATCGCTGTCCTGTTGATAAGCGCGTGGCTGAACAGAAAGCGACTTCCGCCGCCGGATGTACACAATGCATACTAAGAAACTAAAAAACGAAACCGGAAAATAAACTACCCAACGTGATAAAAGTGGGGACTGGAAATAATAAGGGACAGAATGAGTGGGAGATAAATAAATATGAAATAAAAAAATGTATATGGCATACAAATAGAAGAATAGGATAAGAGTGGAAAGAGTAAAATAGAGCAAGAGAGGAGAGGGTGACCTCAGACAAAGGTGTGAAAAGTGTTGAGACCGGCTGGTTTTAGACACCCCATGCGGTGGATAAGACGGTTCTCAAGCTGTTCTCGGCTGGCAGTGTCAGAGGAGCAGGATCGGATCGCTGTGACCTGGATGTCGATGGGACCATGGTGGTCAGGACCATTGAAGTGTATAGCAACTGGTGTTGACTTTTGCTGAGCGATGTCATTTAAGTGCTGGCTGAATCTGTCCCCAAGTCGTTTGCCTGTTTGGCCAATATAGGTTTTGCAGCAACGTTTACATATGATCGTATAAATGACATTGCGCGATTCACACGTGAAGCTACTAGTGATGGTGTACGTAGCCTTAGGAAAGGACACCTTCTGGGTTGAGATGACATACTTGCACGTGTTGCATCGTGTCCGACCACAGGGTAGTGTGCCAAAGTGAGTGGCATTCTCCTTTGGGAGACGGCTGTGAACAAGAAGATCCTTCAAGTTCTTGTCACGTCTATATGTCACCAAAGGTGCTTCACTGAATACTTTTTGGGTCAGAGGCTCTGCTTGGAGGATAGGGAGGTGGCGGAAAAGGATCTGTTTGACAGTAGTACTGTGAGGGTGATGGGTCAAGATTAATTTGACTCTATCCGAAGTGGATTTATGGTGAGGTTTGAGGGCCTCCAGACGAGAGATGGGGAGCACACGTTGGAGAGCAGAGGTGAGAACATGTTCTGGATAAAGTCTGTTACGGAAAAAATCCAACATCTCATTGGCTCGTAAGTGGAAGTCATCGTCGTCTTGGCATAAACGGCGGAGGCGGAGAAGTTGTGAAAAAGGAAGGGAGTCACGACAGGCCCGAGGATGAGAAGAGGTATACAGGAGGTAGCTGTGGGCATCTGTCGGCTTGTAGTATACTGAGGTATTAAGGCCGGAGGGCGTGATAGAAATAGTAATGTCAAGGAAGTTGACAGATACTGTGGAGACGAGGGAGGTGAACTTGATGGTGGGGTGAAAGTGGTTCACAAAGTCGATGAAGCGGTGTAAATCAGTCTCAGACATATCTGTGAGACCTATGCCATCATCGATATATCTGCGGTAAAACCCAGGGAAAGGACCGGAGTATTGTTGCCATATCTGATGCTCCAAGTGGCCCATGAATAGACAGGCATAGCTGGGACCCATCTTCGTTCCCATGGCAACACCGCTAATTTGGTCAAAAAACTGACCATTGAATTCAAAGGAATTCAGTTGAAGGACCAGTTCAGCAAGACGGAGAAGAGTGACAGTGGATATAGAAGGGCAAGTGCGTTGGTCCAGAAAAAAACTGAAGAGCTCGGAGACCATCAGAGTGGGGAATAGAGGTATACAGAGAGCAGACGTCCAGCAAGAAAAGACGGTAGGAGCGGTCTGCTGGGAGTCGGATAGAGGAGAAAGTTGTAAGAGCGTGATTGGTGTCTTTGATGAAGGAGGGAAGATTCACAACGATAGGCTGGAAAATGCTATCGAGAAAGTCAGAAATGTGTTCAGTAGGACAAGAACAGGCTGAGACAATAGGTCTTCCAGGGTTTTCGATCTTGTGAATTTTGGGGAGCATGTAGAATACAGGCTTGCCCAAAGAGCTGTCATGAATCCTGAGATGAGATGCTTCGGGGGGAAGGTCATTACTAGTGATAAGCTGTTTAATCGTGTTGTGTACCATGCGATTGTTAGAGACAGTCGCATCGCTGGTCCTGGACCTGTAAAAAGAGCCATTGGTCAACTGGTTTTTACCTTCACTTAGGTACAAGTCCTTCTGCCAGACGACAATGGCTCCTCCCTTGTCAGCCGGTTTGATGACAATGTCGTCTCTACGGCGAAGAAGGGAGAGAGCACCAGACTCCGCCGAAGTGAGATTGGAATAATGCAATCTACGAGGGCGGAGCTGCTGAATGTCATGGATGGTGTTCTTGATATACAGGTCCAGGGCATGAGAGGCTCCAGGTTTAGGTGTAAAGGGAGGTTTAGTAGAGTCAGAAAAGCGTGCGAAGATGTCGGATTCAGCCTGAGACTGCGGAGTGCTGTCTTTCTCTCTAAAATGGAGCTTCAGCCTCATGCGACGGTGAAACCGATGAACATCCTGGAGGAGATTGTATTGGTCTAGGGTCGGACGAAGAGGAACAAATTTTAGGCCCTTACTAAGAACAGAGCGCTCTCCCTCAGAGAGGGGTAGATCTGGGGGGATGCAGACTACCTGAGTGCATGATGGAGTGGAGGATGGAGGGGTAGCTATGGGGGTAGGGATGAGACGGGATAGTTTATGGTGTTTAGACGTGGAAAGGAACTCATGCAGCTGCCGGTTCAGTGTGTGGATAGTGGTGCGTATCATAGAATAGAAAGGGAAGTTGTTGGAGGTGAGACAACGTAAGCGAAGCAGAAGCTGGGTCTGTTGGGCACTAAGGTCTGATAAAAGGTGGGAGTGACTGGCGGCCACTACGCGCATACGTTGAAAGCCACATCTGGTCTCAATTCGTTGTAGGAGACGTTGTTCCCTAGGATTGAGTGTACCAGCAGATGGATGAAAATTGGAAGAAAATCCATTAGGAAGAATTTTGTGGTGGAGGCAGGTGTGAATAAAGTGGAGATGGGAGGTGAATCTAGTTTTCTTGAAAGTAACGAACGCAAAGTCAATAGCGACACGGGATATATCAGGAGGTAGGGAGCTAAAGCTGGTGGTAACCGACACACGGAGAGAGTTGATAAAATATTTCAGCGAGGGCATAGTGGGGAAAAGTAAAACGTCCAGAAAATAAAAAACGTAAAATATGAAATAAATAAAATATAAGACGCTGAAACAATAAATAAATAGGGTAGATTGCGGTAATATAAGGTATGATTTTCTTCCAATTTTCATCCATCTGCTGGTACACTCAATCCTAGGGAACAACGTCTCCTACAACGAATTGAGACCAGATGTGGCTTTCAACGTATGCGCGTAGTGGCCGCCAGTCACTCCCGCCTTTTATCAGACCTTAGTGCCCAACAGACCCAGCTTCTGCTTCGCTTACGTTGTCTCACCTCCAACAACTTCCCTTTCTATTCTATGATACGCACCACTATCCACACACTGAACCGGCAGCTGCATGAGTTCCTTTCCACGTCTAAACACCATAAACTATCCCGTCTCATCCCTACCCCCATAGCTACCCCTCCATCCTCCACTCCATCATGCACTCAGGTAGTCTGCATCCCCCCAGATCTACCCCTCTCTGAGGGAGAGCGCTCTGTTCTTAGTAAGGGCCTAAAATTTGTTCCTCTTCGTCCGACCCTAGACCAATACAATCTCCTCCAGGATGTTCATCGGTTTCACCGTCGCATGAGGCTGAAGCTCCATTTTAGAGAGAAAGACAGCACTCCGCAGTCTCAGGCTGAATCCGACATCTTCGCACGCTTTTCTGACTCTACTAAACCTCCCTTTACACCTAAACCTGGAGCCTCTCATGCCCTGGACCTGTATATCAAGAACACCATCCATGACATTCAGCAGCTCCGCCCTCGTAGATTGCATTATTCCAATCTCACTTCGGCGGAGTCTGGTGCTCTCTCCCTTCTTCGCCGTAGAGACGACATTGTCATCAAACCGGCTGACAAGGGAGGAGCCATTGTCGTCTGGCAGAAGGACTTGTACCTAAGTGAAGGTAAAAACCAGTTGACCAATGGCTCTTTTTACAGGTCCAGGACCAGCGATGCGACTGTCTCTAACAATCGCATTGTACACAACACGATTAAACAGCTTATCACTAGTAATGATCTTCCTCCCGAAGCATCTCATCTCAGGATTCATGACAGCTCTTTGGGCAAGCCTGTATTCTACATGCTCCCCAAAATTCACAAGATCGAAAACCCTGGAAGACCTATTGTCTCAGCCTGTTCTTGTCCTACTGAACACATTTCTGACTTTCTCGATAGCATTTTCCAGCCTATCGTTGAGAATCTTCCCTCCTTCATCAAAGACACCAATCACGCTCTTACAACTTTCTCCTCTATCCGACTCCCAGCAGACCGCTCCTACCGTCTTTTCTTGCTGGACGTCTGCTCTCTGTATACCTCTATTCCCCACTCTGATGGTCTCCGAGCTCTTCAGTTTTTTCTGGACCAACGCACTTGCCCTTCTATATCCACTGTCACTCTTCTCCGTCTTGCTGAACTGGTCCTTCAACTGAATTCCTTTGAATTCAATGGTCAGTTTTTTGACCAAATTAGTGGTGTTGCCATGGGAACGAAGATGGGTCCCAGCTATGCCTGTCTATTCATGGGCCACTTGGAGCATCAGATATGGCAACAATACTCCGGTCCTTTCCCTGGGTTTTACCGCAGATATATCGATGATGGCATAGGTCTCACAGATATGTCTGAGACTGATTTACACCGCTTCATCGACTTTGTGAACCACTTTCACCCCACCATCAAGTTCACCTCCCTCGTCTCCACAGTATCTGTCAACTTCCTTGACATTACTATTTCTATCACGCCCTCCGGCCTTAATACCTCAGTATACTACAAGCCGACAGATGCCCACAGCTACCTCCTGTATACCTCTTCTCATCCTCGGGCCTGTCGTGACTCCCTTCCTTTTTCACAACTTCTCCGCCTCCGCCGTTTATGCCAAGACGACGATGACTTCCACTTACGAGCAAATGAGATGTTGGATTTTTTCCGTAACAGACTTTATCCAGAACATGTTCTCACCTCTGCTCTCCAACGTGTGCTCCCCATCTCTCGTCTGGAGGCCCTCAAACCTCACCATAAATCCACTTCGGATAGAGTCAAATTAATCTTGACCCATCACCCTCACAGTACTACTGTCAAACAGATCCTTTTCCGCCACCTCCCTATCCTCCAAGCAGAGCCTCTGACCCAAAAAGTATTCAGTGAAGCACCTTTGGTGGCATATAGACGTGACAAGAACTTGAAGGATCTTCTTGTTCACAGCCGTCTCCCAAAGGAGAATGCCACTCACTTTGGCACACTACCCTGTGGTCGGACACGATGCAACACGTGCAAGTATGTCATCTCAACCCAGAAGGTGTCCTTTCCTAAGGCTACGTACACCATCACTAGTAGCTTCACGTGTGAATCGCGCAATGTCATTTATACGATCATATGTAAACGTTGCTGCAAAACCTATATTGGCCAAACAGGCAAACGACTTGGGGACAGATTCAGCCAGCACTTAAATGACATCGCTCAGCAAAAGTCAACACCAGTTGCTATACACTTCAATGGTCCTGACCACCATGGTCCCATCGACATCCAGGTCACAGCGATCCGATCCTGCTCCTCTGACACTGCCAGCCGCGAACAGCTTGAGAACCGTCTTATCAACCGCATGGGGTGTCTAAAACCAGCCGGTCTCAACACTTTTCACACCTTTGTCTGAGGTCACCCTCTCCTCTCTTGCTCTATTTTACTCTTTCCACTCTTATCCTATTCTTCTATTTGTATGCCATATACATTTTTTTATTTCATATTTATTTATCTCCCACTCATTCTGTCCCTTATTATTTCCAGTCCCCACTTTTATCACGTTGGGTAGTTTATTTTCCGGTTTCGTTTTTTAGTTTCTTAGTATGCATTGTGTACATCCGGCGGCGGAAGTCGCTTTCTGTTCAGCCACGCGCTTATCAACAGGACAGCGATTTTGATAGAATTTCGGTTCTTGCCTTCAGGGAAGTACCCAGTTTTTATTTTATTTAGTTTTTATGTGTCCTATCTAGCCTTCACTTTCTTTCCTTTCCTGACGAAGGCCTTGTGGCCGTAACGTAGACTATTTTCTTTGTCCTTTGTCCTCGTAAGACGAATCACCTTTTTTCGATTTTTTTTCAAACCCAAGTATAATTTAGAATCTTATCTGTTCAAGGTCTTGTTTTTTTTTTTTGGCCAAGTGGCTTTTTTCAGTATTCAGACCCATACTCTTGAAATGACTATTGGTACTTTGAAATATTAGATGAAAGATTTGAAGTAAAAGTGTTGCAGGACAACTTGTCAGCCATTCCTTCAGGCGTTGTACGTTTTTAAAATGTTACACGTAGTAGGAACCCACAGCTGCCTGTGGTTGACCATCTAATATATATGTAATAGATCCGTCTTGTTAGAACAAAGAAACAAAAGCTGTCACAGAAAGTTGGTAGTAGTAGGTCATCAGTAGAAATGTCAGTTGCTATAATCAATTTAGGGATGCTTAAAAATGTTATTGTGAAATTGAATTTCCTTTTTCGACCCTTTTGGAGCATGAAGCCACAATAGCAGCTGGTCCCCTTCAACGAAATCTGTACCAAAACGTTTATCTGCTTCTGTAGCAGTGATTTATATTGCCTTGTTTTACGTAATGAGGTTGCCTGCCCCATGCAGTCGCTGTAAAATGCAGTTAGAAAATGAGAATACCGTCAGTTGTAACACTCCCATAGGTACATAACGTAATTATCATTGATAACGTTATATTTTCCTTACCTAGCATGAGCTTTGCAGGTGACTCAGGTGGTATCCAAAACAAAACCAATGTGATGGAGGTAAGCAATATGCAGGGCAAGATGAGGATGTAACTGTAAAATGCAGCTCTCCGTTGGAATATGATTGTAAATGACAGATCAATATATGGCACGTCAGGGCAACAAGTATAATGCTGCGAGTGCCTTATGGCTGTTGTCTGTGAAATAAAATATTTATATCTACAGTTCAAAGTAACAAAATGAAAACTAAGTGGAACACTGAGTTTGAACTATCCTTTACATGTAGAATGTATGCAGAAAACAACAGTTAACAACTTATATCTGTTCCCATTCACTGCAGCCATTAAAATGCTGTGATGAAGCCTCACGTGCTCTTGGCTAAGCCGGGTGGTTTCCGTTTCTTCTTGAAATATTATGTCTGGTTTATGTCGTAGATTTTTGATAGGGGAATTAAGACGTGGGTTAGTCCCTTCTGAATAGATTAGAATGAGTGATATCCACAGTGAGAGATGATAGTAGAAATAGATTTCCACGAGTGAGATGGTAGAAATCAATAGAGGCTAGCTCTGAAATCGAGAATCTTTTCTCTCTTTAGCCTATCTTCTACAACAGATCTAGAGGAGTCAGACAGTCTATTGGCTACATATATTAATATATATATATATATATATATATATATATATATATATATATATATATATATATATATATATATATATATATATATATATATATATTACCACTCACGTGCACGCACACACAATTGACGACATGTAGACGCACACACGTGGGAAAACTATAACAATGATTATATAGATATTTTGGAACGAGCTGACCCGACACACTGATTAAGTTCAAGGGAATTTTTAATTATCAGAAAATTCTATCACAACACATAAAATTACATCAAAGCATATACAAATAGTCATAAAGTCAATAAAAATGCTACAAGAATGATAGACCCACAGTATGATCCTTTCCCTCGATGTTTAGCCCACAGTCCTGTTAGAAGAAGAGTGATAGCCCCCAAGAGTCACAGATACATATGATTTAGTCTAAGTCTTCCCTTTAAAGGTATGAACAGACTTGGATACTCTGCTCTATCCTAAGGAAAAATATTTGTTAGCAACAAAACTTGCATAAAGAAATTTAAGACAGCAAGAAAAACTGGGTGCAAAAATACCACAATAAAGGAATCGCTTAGTCCTGCATTCACTCGATTCAGTCATCAGGGATCCCTGTCATACATTCTTACCTACAATCGTGAGGTTGTTCGCCGTCTGGCGCAAACTTTATGACACTTCTCTACAGTGAATCTGTATTCTTTGGATAAAGAGAATCCCAGCTCTGCAGATACAGGTTTCTTCCACTGCTCCGGGGAGCATTCACTTCACCAGTTTATTTTAAGATTACTGTTAAGGTCACTTGAATCAGTTTGGGTAAGAAAGTTTAAACGCGCTCACAGAGCCAGAATCACGAGGTTTCCACTACTTAGGAAATATGGCAGGTTTGTAACTTCGATCAAAGGTAAAATTCTGGGTCACACCACAAGGTTTCAAAATCGTCAAATTGTTAGTTTCTTGTAATATGTTACTCGCCCCAAGGGCTGACATGTACTTGATGTTTTATCAGGAAGAATTAATCTGGCTCGGTAGGCGCAGTTATTTCATTAAAATCTTAAAGTTCTTCTAAAGGTTAACACCAAGTTTTTAAGGAAAATGTTTTAGTTCTTCACAGATATTTCTCGTGTACTCAACGCTGGCAAAGGTGGGTCACCCCCAGTTTTCACTGTATAAAGAAAAACAACATATCAAATACTATACATACTATGTACTCGGTTATGACTTACATTATAAACTGCAAGCGGAGGCTTGACGTATCGTTTAAAACTTCCCGTGAGACTGGTGGAAATCCTGTGGACGTATGTGGCGTTTCTCTGTAGCCAAATAGAGCTGCAAGGATAGAAAGATCCCAATCGTCAGGTTTCACTTGTGCCAATTTTACTTAGCATCATGTTGAGGTTTCCGTTAACTCGTTCTACTAACCCAGTTCTGGCCAGAGTGTAAGGCTTAGTGTAGATGTGCTGGTCCCTCAAGATCTTAACGATCTCATCCATCAACAGGTTTCGGTATGGAGATCATGTGGTAAGTTGGGATTATATAAATAGTTATAGGGGACTTAGTGTACTGACTGAGATCAGCTGTGAAGGTATCTGTATCTAATAAGTGTGGTGTGTTACAGATGACCTTACTTTGCTACCACATTTAGACCTCAATCAGACTTATTCTGGAATATTGTGATGACTACGTTGAATGTCTAGGGTTATGATAGTGATGAAGTGTAAGTTCACAACAACCAACAGACAGATAAACACTTTTATTAAGATCCACAACACTTTACAACACTTTGACAAGCACATACATATAACACTCTAGAAGACTAGCTTAAGTAAGTCAAGTGTTAACTTTTAAATTATGTATTAGTTTCTTTCAATAATAGATATCCTGATCCAACTTCAGAGTGAATCAGGAATGACAATCAAATGTAAACACAATGTTTATGTACAAAATCTATACAAAGGATCTTTGTCCTGACATATAATATTATTACAATATGTGTGTAGGGTTGTGATGTAGTATTATGAGGTAATACTGGCTTTTGAAGCTAGGTTGTTGTTTGTCATCACGACTTCATGTGTTTGTTACTGGTGGAAATAATATTGAAGGGTTCACAGTTTCTTATTATTTGTAAAACAATAACTGTCCCTCTTGATTTAGTATTACAGTCAATTTTAGGGTGGGTTATACAAGGGTGAGCTGCTCTGGCTGACGAATTCTTAACTCATGTGTCGGCGGCAGGAAAACTGTCTCCTCTGCTCGCTTGCTTCTCAGTTATCTTGAAATACACTACGGGTCGATATCTTGGACAAGGAGTCTGCTGCCAGCCCTCTGGATCCAGCAAAACTCAGACCAGGTACTGCTCTAATACTTCAGTACCATGGTCCCACAATTCAAGGAAATATACACAAGTAACGTTGACTGGCGATGAATTCTGGTACAATTTTGATCTGCCTTATCCCAGGCTTTTATTAGAAAAAATTAGCTTGATCTCAACGCACTTGCTTCTCACAAAATGTATTTTCAAAACTGGCCCTGAACTGACGCTTCTATTTGACTATATCGAACGTTCTAATCAATGAGACCATGTTCACAAGAGCCTTTGAAAAATTCTTACCCATCCTACACGTTGCCATTAACCACAATAATAGTATTTGCAGTTCGACTAATAAGGTTTCGCCTTACATATTACTACAGCCAATCAAATCGTATCTAACTTGTTGGCCTCATTTCCCCTAAAGCAGTGTTTTTCAAACATGCCATTATGAGCAAATATGATCTTGTGCTGTCAGACACCCCCACTATAGTATTTTGGCTATAATTTGTTAATTAATGCAGGTGGGTCAATTCAAAGTATGCACTACTGACGAAGGTTGCCTCAGACCTCTGCAATCCAAGAATCCATTTCAGATATGTTACTGAACAGCTGCAAGTGTTACTGCTTGTCTTACTACTGCTTAGCAATCAATATTCACCATTTCTCTTCTCTGAATCTGCTCAACGACATGTCCCGAGAATATTAGATGTTCCTCAAATTGTACGTTATGAGGAGTTGATCTATATTGTGATATCTGAGTTGAGTAGGGGATCCAATAATTTCCTGATCAGCCTTAATAAACACTCGGACTATCCTCAATTCAAAAAGGCAACAAGGGATACACTCTGCTCCTCCGAAATGTTCACAGCCAACAATTGGTCTGATCTCAGGCTTGATTGAATGTGGAAACACCCTTCTAATAATATTCTTATAATATGCCACTCAAATGGAGGCCATATTCACCCTATATTTCCGCCTAACGACAATTTGGTGAGTTAAGATAATATGTGGGGAAATGAGTTTCTGCATCAGAAATCAATTCGCCCTTAGCTTTGCTATAATACGTGTGGGTGATCTCCATCCAAGGTCCGATCAATACTTCCCCTTGGACGGTGTAGGGTCGGGTGACTACCAATGTCACCAGTGCCCTTTTCATGCTAAATTAATAGCCATATGGTGAAGCGCTGTGAGCATTTTCCGAATTGCTCACACGTCCACTCACAATTCTCTTCTAACATTTTGTTTCGGGTTCAAATCTGGCGGATTATCTTCAATATTAATTTCAGCCAGTTCCCTAACTGCGGCTTCAAACTGTGCCAGGGTTGACTGGTCTGAGGTTCTATTTTCTCTGGATGCCATTCTCAGAGTTGCGAATCTAAATATTTTTGGTGAAAACTGTTGGTGGGAAGGTGGATACCTATCCTCTATGTCAACCTTATTTTTTTTATTTTCCTTGTTATTTTTAGGCCCATATGTTTCAGAATGCTGGGCTGGCATCTGATTATGATTTTCCCAACTTAAGGACTGTACCTTGCTACATTTTTCACAGGCCCCCACAAATTGTGCAATATCAGCAGCTACTTGGGGCCAACGGCTGCTCTAATCACTCCTTCCACGTACCTAGTCTTGACATTTATCTCGGCTACGGGAAGTGTCATGGTGGATATTCCCTTTACGGCCCCTTATATCTCCACTTTCTCTGTGGTATCCTGTTCAGGGTGCACTAGGGTTGCACTCACAACTGAGTCATATTCTAAACCTGAATCGTAAAGGCACCTTGGCACCATTACATGTTACTTCTTCACAGATGGGGGGATGTTGAAGATTTATATGATTCTCTGTCAGTTTCTTCTTCCCCCTGTCCACTGTTATCATGCATGCCGCGTGATTTGAGGAACCTTCCTACCACATTCACTAGTATTATGATTATGCATCCTGCATATTTGACAATATTTTCTTTCCTGTCTGAAGGGTTTCCTGTCATCATATTTCCTTTCATCGAATTGTGGGGTTTTATTTTTATTATCATACCGTTGCCTATCAAACTGATGCTTACCTTTGTTCTGATCTCTATGATCAAACTCATTAAAGTTTTGTGGTGCCTTAAAATTGTCTACCTGTTTCTTTTTATTACCTGTTACCTCTGCTTGAGCTGCCTGATATCTTTCAGCAACATTTAGTAACTCACCCAGCCTCTCTACACCTTGTTCCATGAGAAATTTTCTCAGGTCTGGAGCCATGGACTCTCTTAATTGTTCTATAAGGATCATTTCCTTAAGATCTTGGGTTTTCCCTAGAGCCGTCCATTTCTCCAAGTATGTCTCTAACCGTGCAGAGAACTGGTGATATGTTTCACCTGACAGTAGTTTAGCATTCCTGAACTTTTTCCTATAAAATTCTCCATTCTTTTCATATCTTAACAAAAGAGCCTGCTTTAACATGTCATAATTGTCTTGATCATCTCTGCTCATTTTGGCAAAAACATCATAAGCTGTACCACACGAAGCCCTTGTGATAACTTTAAGCTCCACCTTTCTCTCTCTAACCCATACGTGGTAGCTAATAGTTCATATCTATTTAGATAGCTCTCGATATCATCGTCTTTCTCAACAAAATGATCTAAATGAAAACTCATAGCTGAGGTTGAGGCTCCCTGACTAACAGTGGCATCAGAGGCAAAGGGACTGGCACCATTTTCAGGAGCATGGCCTTGAAATTCCAACTCCCTTAGTCGTAATTCGTGCTCCCTCTGTAATCTCTTATCTTCTGCTTCCCTCTCTGCAGCCTGTCTCCTTTCTTCTCTTTCTGTAGCTTGCCTTCTTTCCTCTCTTTCTGCCTCCAATTGTAACTTCTTAGCCTCAGCCTCCAATTGTAACTTCTTAGCCTCAGCCTCCAATTGTAACTTCTTAGCCTCAGCCTCTAATGCCCTAGCCTCTTTGTCAGCCTCAATCTGCAACCTTCTTAATTTCTTTTCTGCCTCTAACTTTCTTTCAGCTTCAAATTTTCTTTCTTCACGCTCAATAAATTTGTCACATTCAGTTGTGACATAAGCAATCATGATTTGCCCCTCCATTCCCAAATCTTTAGCAGCCTGCATAGCAGCAGATCGAAATTTTGCCAGGTCTGCCATTTTCTAACAGGCAAATGTATACAATGTTTGTCTAAACAATTTTATCTATGACTAATTAAACTAAGGACAACCAGAAGCACTGAGAGCTCAACCTTATTTATTTTCCACCCAAGAATACCTTTTTAATTTTGATAATTCCCAGAAGTGAATTACCCCCAATATATGTAAAAGGAGAAGATTCAAAATCCCGGACAGGACCCCAATATATGTGGTAAGTTGGGATTATATTAATAGTTATAGGGGACTTAGTGTACTGACTGAGATCAGCTGTGAAGGTATCTGTATCTAATAAGTGTTGTGTGTTACAGATGACCTTACTTTGCTACCACATTTAGACTTCAATCAGACTTATTCTGGAATATTGTGATGACTACGTTGAATGTCTAGGGTTATGATAGTGATGAAGTGTAAGTTCACAACAACCAACAGACAGATAAACACTTTTATTAAGATCCACAACACTTTACAACACTTTGACAAGCACATACATATAACACTCTAGAAGACTGGCTTAAGTAAGTCAATTGTTAACTTTTAAATTATGTATTAGTTTCTTTCAATAATAGATATCCTGATCCAACTTCAGAGTGAATCAGGAATCACAATCAAATGTAAACACAATGTTTATGTACAAAATCTATACAAAGGATCTTTGTCCTGACATATAATATTATTACAATATGTGTGTAGGGTTGTGATGTAGTATTATGAGGTAATACTGGCTTTTGAAGCTAGGTTGTTGTTTGTCATCACGACTTCATGTGTTTGTTACTGGTGGAAATAATATTGAAGGGTTCACAGTTTCTTATTATTTGTAAAACAATAACTGTCCCTCTTGATTTAGTATTAAAGTCAATTTTAGGGTGGGTTATACAAGGGTGAGCTGCTCTGGCTGACGAATTCTTAACTCATGTGTCGGCGGCAGGAAAACTGTCTCCTCTGCTCGCTTGCTTCTCAGTTATCTTGAAATACACTACCGGTCGATATCTTGGACAAGGAGTCTGCTGCCAGCCCTCTGGATCCAGCAAAACTCAGACCAGGTGCTGCTCTAATACTTCAGTACCACGGTCCCACAATTCAAGGAAATATACACAAGTAACGTTGACTGGCGATGAATTCTGCCACAATTTTGATCTGCCTTATCCTAGGCTTTTATTAGAAAAATATTAGCTTGATCTCAACGCACTTGCTTCTCACAAAATGTATTTTCAAAACTGGCCCTGAACTGACGCTTCTATTTGACTATATCGAACGTTCTAACCAATGAGACCATGTTTACAAGAGCCTTTGAAAAATTTTTACCCATCCTACACGTTGCCATTAACCACAATAATAGTATTTGCAGTTCGACTAATAAGGTTTCGCCTTACATATTACTACAGCCAATCAAATCGTATCTAACTTGTTGGCCTCATTTCCCCTAAAGCAGTGTTTTTCAAACATGCCATTATGAGCAAATATGATCTTCTGCTGTCAGACACCCCCACTATAGTATTTTGGCTATAATTTGTTAATTACTAGACTATTTGCGTAACACATAACATATTCTTTGTCAGCAAGTCCTAAGGCACACACATATATAAGTTTAATGGAGCTACGTGGCTTCGTTCAAAATATGTATTATTCTAGGATAGGCGTGACTTTGCTTCTACCACCCGTTCACTTCCATACCAAGGGATGTCTTCTGTACTGTCAGACTAATGTCAGGAGCCTAGACATAAATCAGTAGAATGTCAGATTTCCCAATAAGAGCTTAAACCTGTTTTCAAAACCTAACCTCGTATCGTTAGTGGTTTTTTTTGTTACTGTTTATTTGAAAAAATCAGGTCTTCATGCCTTTTTAATCGCGAGACGACGTGGTACCATTGCATGCGTTCCTCCGTGCATCTCTCTCTCTCTCTTCTAAGCCCGTCTGTCTTTTAGGTTAACGTAGTGTGTATAATGACATTAATGTAGTATTATATCTAGGTCATTATGCAGTTTGCGTATCACGGTCTTCCAAGAAATACAGTACCATTTTTATTTTTAGAAACGCGTGTAGTTTATGTAGACGGAGCAGAAAAAAGGGGTTTTCTTGTTCAGCCATTATGGCGTTCTACAACACAGGCGTACGCTATTTGTAAAGCACTGGTCTTTCACCATTCTTCTTTCTTTCTATTGAATTACTTCGTTAGGCTTTACATTTATTTTCTAATTTATATATGTGGATTAGAATTTTTCACCACAGATCCGTTATCCGTCAACACTTGCTGAGGGAATCCCAACCGAGTGAAAATCTGCACTAGGGCTTCTGCAACATGCATGGCATCTGCGAATGTTAGCGGGATAGCTTCTGCCCATAAAGTGCATGTGTCGACTAAGGTCAGGATGAACCTGTTCCTTCTTTTAGTCCGTTGGAAGGGTCCTAAAATGTCGATCACTACCCGTTCAAATGGTGTTCCCATTATTGGCATGTCACCCATGTGGACTGGGGTTGTCCGTTGCTTGGGTGGTACACGTTGGCACTGGGCACAGGATTTTACATACCTGATAATATCAGTATTTACTCCTGGCCACCAATAATGAGTGGTTATCCGTTGGTTTGTGGCGTTCTGTCCCATATGTCCGCTGAAGGGAAGAGAGTGCCCCATTTCTAGGATTTGGCTTCTGTACTGTTTCGGTACTAGGAGCTGATTGTAACCTTGGTCAGGCTTGCCCGTTCTGCGATAAAGTACGCCATCTTTAGAGAAAATGTCCCCGTGCTGAAAAGTTTGAGAACCGTTCAAAGTAACAATACCGCGCGTAGAAGGTCTCTCTCCCTCTACAGGTTGGGAATCACTGTCAATAATTCCGCCTTGCGAGACTGTTAGCAAGCATCCTATGCGTTTCGGCTCGGTGTGCTCGCCCTGATCATTAGTCCCGTGCGCACGGGTTTTCCCTTTGTCACCTTGTCCTCGCTGGCTGCGGTGCCATGAAGAACGGTCGGGTTGATCAGACTGTTTACTGTGGTTGGGGTACTTGTTTTTGTAGAACTTGGATTTTTCAGGAGGGGGTTTTGAGGTCCAGTTTCTCTGTGGTTATTCTGATTAGAAGCATGAGAAGATTGGTCTAGATTATTCTTACGAAAATGCTCTTCTGTCGGTTTACGTTTTGTGGCTGGCAGTTTGGCCAGCGCATTTTGATAACGCTCCGACTTTTCCAAGATGTCTTCAAGCTTTTCTTCACTCTGCTCAGCTAGAAATCTCCGGGTATCAGCAGACAAAGTGTTCTTTATTTGTTCTGTTATAACAAATTCCTCAAGACCTTCATAGGTAGAGGGGAGCTGCGAGAGCTCAAGGCACTTTGTCAAGTATTCCTTCAAATGAAACGAGAACTGATGAAAAGTTTCAGAGCTCTCCTTCCTGCTGTTGCGAAACAGTTGCAAAAATTTGCGAGCATTCATTTCAAAGCGCTCCAGTAACGCTTTCTTCAACACATCATAGTTGTCTTGTTGGCTGCTTTCCAGTTTGGCGTAAACATCATACGCACTGCTTTTCAGCGCCTGGGAAAGCCTCATATTCCAATGCGACCTCTCTAAACCGTACAGAGTTGCAATTTTCTCAAATTTTTCTAGATACGTGTCAATCTTCTCATTAGGACAAGGGAAAGATTCTAGAGCGAAAGACATAGCAGTGAGATGAGTAGATTGAGTATTAGCAGGATCAGTTAAGAAAGAATGAGGAGAAGATTCTCCATTGCTGGAGGTAGAGGCAGCACCACGACTTTGGACTTCTAGAGCTTTAAGCGCCAACTCATGCTGTCTCTCCTCCCTCTCCTTCTCAAGCTGTCTCTCCTCCCTCTCCTTCTCATGCTGTCGTCGTTGCTCATTTTCTCTTTCTTCATGCTCATCCATCTTCCTCTGCTCTTTAGCTTCCGCTGCTTTCCTCTCCGCATCATATCTCTCAAGTTCGTCCCTGACAAAAACTTTTGCATCTTCACCATCCAGTCCCTCTTCGATTGCTTCCTGTCTGAGGGACTGCCTCAGCTTCGCCCTCCCCACCATAATAAATCAGTGACTGAGACTTACTCAGGGAAGAAAAGAAGAAAATAAAGGATACTCTGGTTCCTACCACTTGCGAGAAAATACCAAAACAAAAGATGATATACTTTAACCTGGGATACCTCCTCCTATACTATAGTGTCTAACTATCGCTGCTATTAACCGGCAATAAAGCACCTAATGCAGACGACTATGCCAAATAAATGGTAGTTAAGATTACTCACTAAAAAATAAGTTGCTACAGTGGAAACAAAATAATTATTGCAAAAATTTTTAAGGAGAAAAAAATAAATCCCTTAATTTTTAACCCACTATCAAGTTCACCCCTGAAGTTAGTAAGGGTAAGGGAGGCAATTAACAGGACATAATTGTCTGAACGCACTCCTTAGCTTAGCTCAAACACCTACTTCTTCAGAACCCTGTGACTGTTAGACAATCACAAACTTTACCAGCGTTTAGTATTACAAAATCAATAATTAACATATATTCCGACAAAATCAACCTGTAACTCAAATGTATATTACTCAAAATGATGTGGAGAAAACCCAATTATAAATTGTGTGGTCAGCACGCCCATAAACAGATCGTTGGTCTAGGAGATTAGTTTTTTTAAAGATATCAACACTCACAAGACATCACACTCTTACTCTATATCAGAATAAAGAAAATTAATCCTGCAAACGAGCTGATATACGTATTACTGAGGACTATAGTTCAATTCCCGGAGAACGAGCCACCATTCTGTCGTAGATTTTTGATAGGGGAATTAAGACGTGGGTTGGTCCCTTCTGAATAGATTAGAATGAGTGATAGCCACAGTCAGAGATGATAGTAGAAATAGATTTCCACGAGTGAGATGGTATAAATCAATAGAGGCTGTCTCTGAAATCGAGAATCTTTTCTCTCTTTAGCCTATCTTCTACAACAGATCTAGAGGAGTCAGACAGTCTACTGACTACATATATATATATATATATATATATATATATATATATATATATATATATATATATATATTAATTACCACTCACTTGCACACACACACAATTGACGACATGTAGACGCACACACGTGGGAAAACTATAACAATGATTATATAGATATTTTGGAACGAGCTGACCCGACACACTGATTAAGTTCAAGGGAATTTTTAATTATCAGAAAATTCTATCACAACACATAAAATTACATCAAAGCATATACAAATAGTCATAAAGTCAAAAAAAAATGCTACAAGAATGATAGACCCACAGTATGATCCTTTCCCTCGATATTTAGCCCACAGTCCTGTTAGAAGAAGAGTGATTGCCCCCTAAAGAGTCACGGATACATATGATTTAGTCTAAGTCTTCCCTTTAAAGGTATGAACAGACTTGAATACTCTGCTCTATCCTAAGGAAAAATATTTGTTAGCAACAAAACTTGCATAAAGAAATTTAAGACAGCAAGAAAAACTGGGTGCAAAAATACCACAATAAAGGAATCGCTCAGTCCTGCATTCACTCGATTCAATCATCAGGGATCCCTGTCATACATTTTTACCTACAATCGTGCTGTTGTTCGCCGTCTGGCGCAAACTTTATGACACTTCTCTACAGTGAATCTGTATTCTTTGGATAAAGAGAATCCCAGCTCTGCAGATACAGGTTTCTTCCAATGCTCCGGGGAGCATTCACTTCACCAGTTTATTTTAAGATTACTGTTAAGGTCACTTGAATCAGTTTGGGTAAGAAAGTTTAAACGGGCTCACAGTGCCAGAATCACGAGTTTTCCACTACTTAGGAAAAATGGCAGGTTTGTAACTTCGATCAAAGGTAAAATTCTGGGTCACACCACAAGGTTTCAAAATCGTCAAATTGTTAGTTTCTTGTAATATGTTACTCGCCCCAAGGGCTGACATGTACTTGATGTTTTATCAGGAAGAGTTAATCTGGCTCGGTAGGCGCAGTTATTTCATTAAAATCTTAAAGTTCTTGTAAAGGTTAACACCAAGTCTTTAAGGAAAATGTTTTAGTTCTTCACAGATATTTCTCGTGTTCTCAACGCTGGCAAAGGTGGGTCACCCCCAGTTTTCACTGTATAAAGATAAACAACATATCAAATACTATACATACTATGTACTCGGTTATGACTTACATTATAAACTGCAAGCGGAGGCTTGACTTATCGTGAAATAAGTTATATGCATAAAATAAATCATCATGAATTAGAAATACATACGTATTTCGTCAATACTCAATGATGAATCGGGCATTTATAATTTAGTTGAAATATTCACGACGGGTTATTAGCAGTTAAATTAAATTTATTTATAGCTGCATGAGTTTTAAGCTAGAAATTATAATTTATCCTGCTTTCCACTGAAACACGTCACCTAGAGAATATAACAGACTTATAAATCAATCCGACTGCACAAAAGAAACTAATGAAGTAAATCGGCGATTAACCCTTAATCACTCACAAATAATACTTGATATCTAATATTTACCTCCACACAGAACTACAGATTAAATACCACGAAACTAGAATCCTTCAATATAATGGTAATCTAGAACTCGGCAAAATGTTGCCAAGAAACTCAGAGCTTTTTCAATATACAAGATATTTCATAGCCCGAGTGATCTGTCTACTGCGAATCTTGAGTATAAATGACCATTCTAAAACTCGCTCGGGTAGATATATCTTAAACAGACAAAGGATGCACGCTATTTCGCAAACCCGAAATAGCACCGGTATCTCCCCCTCTCCTAACACTTCACATTAGCTCAGACCCTGCCATAACCTGCCAAAACGCGTCTTAACGCCTCACACGACATGTGGTCGTTCTGAGCGATGCATGTCTGGCGCTTTCCACACCTCAGGCCAAGCGACTGGTCGAAGGAGCGTGGTGTCAGGTGAAAATGTAGACGATATGTCTCATTAGATGGCCGTTTCCACACCTCGCCTAGAACTTTAGCCGAAGAAACTCGCGTGACAGATGAAAATGTAGAGAATTGTCTGCATCTATGTCTGACCAGAGCGTCTATTCACAGTTATTCGTCTAGTGCAGTGTCTGACACATTATGTCATAAAATGCGTTCTCAGTATGAGAAAAGAAACAGGTAAACGTTAGAATGGAAAAATATAATTTTGTAGCAAACGAACGAATGCGAAAAACATAAAAAGGATGAAAGAACGATAATAAAGTAGAGGACACGGGTAGAAAAGAAAGAATATAGAAAATTTATTGATCATAAATGTCTATGCGACAGTTTAGGAGATCATGTCTCTCCACAACTTCCTCTCTACAGTACTGTTCATCAATCTTCTTATTGATTTCTTTCTGTGCGATGATGTCAAACTACATCTTCTCTCTTTGTCGCTCTATTTTTTCCTTTAATCTTACGTATCTTCATGATATTTCAACTTTCTTCTTCCCGTAGCATGCCTAAAGAAAGTGGTTTAGGCAAATGTAAACGTATCTTTCTTCACTTTCTCTCTGAAATTCCCTAATGAATTGAATGTCACCTTAAGTGTTTCTATTCCTTAGCTCTGTTTCCTAAGACAGAAAATGTGATGGAAATGCCACAAGATATTCAGCAGTGGTGTCTGTGAAGGTCTGATATCTTATGAGAGAGTCTTGGTGACTTGCGATATGTCCAAACAACAGAATAGGACAGATTTTATGTTACTGTATTTCAAGACTAGCTTTATGTAACGCGGAATAGCTCTCTGTCTTACCTCCATTAACAAAGATTTGAAGCATCTAGTACTTTTGATTATATTGAATGCTGCTTTTTCATGGCTGTTTTACCTTGCACCTCCTTGATGCATCCGCCATCTAATGCTATTAACATGCTCAAATTCTAGAACCCATTGAGTTATTTAAAAACTGTCCTCCCATCTAAGTTAATGGTGCATTCTGGAGAAGTAATTTTCTGTGAGATGACCATTCTTTACTTCAGTCTTGTTGCTATATACTGTGACAATATGTAGCACAGTTGCCTTACTATTCTTGGAAGACCTGAAATATCGTCCAATCAGAAGCGCGCAGCTCGCTTGCTCACTTACGGAACTTAATGACGTGGTGGAAGAAGAAATATTTGTGCGTTCATGTACTTCCACTTAAGTGGATTGTAAGAGAACGGATGGACAGAAAGAAGTGATATTAGTTTCTTTTGTTGGGTAATGTCCGGTATATACATTTCGAAGGAAAAGTTGATATGTTATTGCAATTCGGAGAAAATTGATCGTAAATAGACCAGTTTCTTCAAAAAATACCGTGTCGATCCTCTTCAAAAATTCGTCATAAATTGAATTGGGAACATATTAAGGAAAACCTTATTTGCTAAGAAAGCAGACGTTCCTTCAATTAAAAGGAGACATTGATGAAAACGATTGATAATCTGGTTAAGAAGAACAAGGAAGTTTTGTGGACCATGCTAGCACAAATCCAACCCCCCAAAAAAATCATGTGCCATCCATACACTAGTGCTCCTTCCTTAGACTGGGGTATACTCTTTTAGTCAGAATTCTCTTCTGAACTATCATCTACATCATCAATAACATTTCCCAAAAAACGTATATAACACATTTGGAAGGGAAACCCGAGGCCTGTAAACAGTAAATAAATATTAGACAAACATAAAGGTATGTTTTCAGGCACTCGTAAGAAATAAAGAAGTAGAACACTAGACAACAGAAAAACAACAGACGTGAGTGGCTTACCCAGTACTCGAACCCCGGACCTTCCGTGCGACAACCCCGCCTAGTTATGCAAGCGAATCACACTATCCTCCCTGCCATCTAGGCATCACCAAAAAATGATGCTGCGATGACTGGTCATTAGTGCGAACCGCAAGACACAACACCGGAAGTTTACAATGGGCAGTTCAGCCTAACAATGACGCGATCACTTCTGTTGTTCCCCTATTATACAGTATTGGTCAGTCCACACAAGACAAAGACCTTAATACTGTGTCTAGTAAATGATAGTAGACTCAGAACAGTAAGTATAGAACAGAGGGTAGGTTTTTGGTATTGTATAAACATTTATAACACATAAGGAAGGGAAACCCGAGGCCTGTAAACAGTAAATAAATATTAGCCAAAAACGTAGCTTGGAGTTGTGACGTCAGTTGTTTCCCATACGTCGTACTATGGCCTATAAAAAAGGAGGGAAGCATTTAAAAAAAAGACACAACGCCATAAATACAGAAGGCATAACGAACTACAGGAGAGAGAGAAGCGTGCGAAGAAGCTAATTTACCATCTGCATGTCGCGCAGCTACTATCTAACACCAAACCTGAGTCCAGATTTGTAATTCTGTCCAATTCTAGGGGGTCTGTACTATTACTATGTACGGTATATTTGTTAATAATTTATATTTTATTGCAGGACAAATATGTTAGATTGAAATGTATTATCAAGATCGATAATAGAGGACTGACTTGTAAATTAATATTGTGGCTGATGAAAAAGAACACGATGCTTTCAAGGGTTAAGCAAGGAATGTCTATTCAGGATTGTTGAAAGCTTATAACAAGTTACAAAACTTTATAGATGACTTGGCAGTCTGAATTGTAAAAGGCGAATGAAACATCATGATTTCTGTACATATACTGTACTATATTGTTTTCATGTAAAGATATTTTAGAATAAGTTGCAGATAGACACCTGTATTGATATGTAATACTAACATAGAACAGAACCATGTGTCATGCATACATATGCACCCCGCTGAACACTTCAAACCCATGGAAACTTAGACTTGTGGGCCCTAAGAAAGAGGATATCCACATGTCACTATATTGTTTCAGGTTTCTGTTGGTTACACTAAAGCGAAGGTCGAAGAACTAGTTCCACTCGTGACATCCTTCAATAAGCAAGGAGCGCAACTGTAAGAATCTATATTCGTGTGCTGAGCTCCTTCTGTGGTTGGTGGCTTAGTACAAGACCGGCAAGGCGTTTGTGAAAATCCAATATATAGAAACAGAGAGACATTCAAATACATTTAGATAAGTACCCTATGTGGGAAATTCGACAATTACGTGAGAAGTCAAAAAATAACAATTAAAGTACAGTGATGAATAAGACTGTTCTAAAGTCAGTAGTATAAATAATACAAGAACATTGGTTTTGAGTAATTGCATACTTTTATTGAAAGTGAATTATGTGTGTATATAATTACAAATATATATATATATATATATATATATAGATAGATATATATATATATGTATATATATAGATATATATATATATATATATATATATATATATATATATATATATATATAAAACTATAAATGCCATATGGTATATGTAACGAAGTTGGTTGTTTTTGATGATGTGTATATATATATATATATATATATATATATATATATATATATATATATATATATATATATATATATATATATACATCATCAATAACAACCAACTTCGTTACATATACCATATGGCATTTATAGTTACTTACTGTCACTATTGTTACAATCAATTTGTATAGTACTTTTTCACTTGTTGCTAGTACCATTGTATCGTCAGCGTGTCTGATGCAGTTTATATTATTGTCCACCAACTGATATTCCTCGCATTTCCTCAATAGATCGCATGATGTTGTCACTATACAAATTGAACAGACCAAGGTGACAGCCTAAGACTCTGATTTATCAGCTTAAAAATTCTTTTTTTTCTGCCAATTATTACAACCGCTGTTTGTTTCCAGCACATATTCTTTATTAATCATAGGTCTTTGAAATCTATTTTTAACCCTTACAACATTTTCCTAATGTCCTCACATTTCGCTTTGTCAAATTGTAAAGCTATGCAGAATGTTAAGGGTAATGTAGCAGTATACATTTATAGTCCTGACACACACTCATGCGGTCAAACTGTCAACACTTTATCTGCATTTTTATATGTATCGTTCTGTCTTATGGTGTTAACATGAACTATTAAGTAAATGTAGAGTCCATAGGTAAGGAGGCAAAGCAGATTCTGAGTGCCTTCATCGTATGGTCGTAGTAAAACTGACTAGTCGTAAATTCTGCTAAAGTGATCGTTGATTTGACACTGTCCACATAATGCAGATCGTAACCCTTCTTGCCGGTAAAGACGCCCCTGGATAGGCTGTGTTGCAGATAATATTAATGTTGACAGTATTGCTGATGGTTGCGAATAATAAAGTCTGGAAGGTCTTGAATAATAATTTTTACTTGTGGAATGTTCAACTACTAATGTTTCTTATAAACTTCTGAAAGGGTCAAATGATAATGAACATATAAAGTTAGGAAGCGTGTAGTGAAAACTAGCTTATAAACTGATGTCACCACTTGATAATTTCACGAGTGTGTTGTCTCTATTCCTCCACCTAGTTGAGGAGGTGACAATGTCCTGATAGTGAATTATGCTACTTGTATATGAACTATTTAGCTCCTTCTGGTTGGCAGCAGGACTGTAGTTTTTTTTAAAAACTCACATTCCTGCAGGACTAAAGCCACGAGGTGGCTTCATTAATGTCGTAGATTTTATATAGGTATTTAAGATAGATAGGTCCCGTCTGAATAGAACTGAAAAAAGGTGGTACTCAGTGAGAGGTAAGTTAAGAAATAGATTTCACGAGTGAAATGGTGAAAGGTAGTGTCTGTTCCTGGATTGAGAAGATACTCTAGTCCAGCCTATCATTTACGACTGAAATTAGTTGATCAGACAGTATACCTCTCTATATATACTGCTCAAAAAAAGTTAAAGGCCACTTTCAATTTTTAGGTCATTTCAACTATGCTGTTTTTAAAAAAATCCTGAACACTCAGTCAAAAAAGTTTTGCTGCATTTTGTTGCATGCTTAAACAATGTTTGTTAATCTGATAATAAATCAAATCTGTGTTACGTGTATGTACCTCCAAGGTCAATCAAATGTACGTGGTGGAAAGGGAAATAATGCATGTTTCAAAATGCTTCCTATGGCAAAGCCTGTTGATAACATTGCTGAAATTTGCTTTCCACGTGCAAGTCGTGACTATAGTGAACACATTTCACCCACTTTTCGGAAGGAATGGGCAATGGGTATGTTTGTAACCGCCGGTTGGCGGTATATATGTTTAGCATGGCTTGATCGTGCCTGCTAACAAAGGATACACAGTTGTCTACATATTGAGGCCCTGTATTACAGCCAATAATTTTCAGCAAGAGGAAATATATCTGGCGGGCTATGCCAGTTGAATAACAGCCTTATGTGTTATTGCTACGCAATTTAGGAGCTCGTTTGTTGGACGACAGAGCTAATCAAGTACCTGACGCGCTGAGCCAATGGTACGGAAGCTACATTATAAACTGTAACATTAGGACAGATGATGTTTGGGTATGTCCTAGTTGATGTATGATGCAAGCCTTTGATTACCAGACATTTAAAAGTCATTCATTATTATGTGAAGTCCTTGATCTTGTCGATTTGACTGTCCTGTTGATGCTACTGTCAGTTTCGTAAATAAATGTTTGAAACGTGCCAGCAGTCTTCAATTCATTATTGACTACTGCATGCGAGTGTATGGGTGAATTATTGACTTTACTAAGAGTTTCAAGCATTCAAAGAGAGTGAAATAAAGTGAAGTGAGTATACAAGTCTAGTATTACAGACTTGTCTCCCATCAAAGTGGGATAAGGTAATTTATTTAATTTTTCAGGTCTGATCTCACATAGTTAGACAGAATGTCTACACTAGACTACTTTATTGAACAAGGGAAAGCCCTTGGGAAGACAGGTGAGAAGTTAGAAGAATTCGCAACTGCTCAATTTGACAAAGCATTGAAGTATGAAGAAAAGAGACAAAAAGAGGAAAATAAAAGATTAGACAGAGAATCTGAGAATTTAAGATTACAGATGCAGGCAGATGAAAGAAAATTTCAAGCTGCTGCTGAAGAGAAAAAACTTCAAGCTGCTGCTGAGGAGAAAAAACTTCAAGCTCAAGCTGCTGCTGAGGAGAGAAAATTTCAAGCTGCTGCTGAAGAGAAAAAACTTCAAGCTGCTGCTGAGGAGAGAAAATTTCAAGCTGCTGCTGAGGAGAGAAAACTTCAAGCTGCTGCTGAAGAGAGAAAATTTCAAGCTGAGGCTGAAGAGAGAAAAGCAAAAATGGAACATGATGAAAGACTCGCAGCTTTGGAGTTAGAGAAATTGAAATTGATGAATGCGGGTGCTCATCAAGCAACTTCGGGTACGACAAAGGAGAAGTCTAATAAGATCAAATTACCTCATTTCAATCCTTTAAAGGAAAATAACGGATTATCTTGATAGATTCCAATTTTTATGCGATACGCATAAAATAAAAAAGGAAAAATATGTCGAACAACTGATGGAATTTTTTCAGGTGAACCAGTAACTACTCTTATGACAATAGAGGAACATGATAGGACTAACTATGATGTTGTCAGAGCAGCATTACTTAAAAGATATCAACTAAAAGAAGAAGATTATCGTCTTCGTTTTAAGACAATGTTGCCAGAAAATGGAGTAGATTTCTCTGACTTTATTATAAAGATACGCCGTACATTCACACGTTGGATTGAGTTGTCTCAGACTGAAAAAACATATAAAGGCCTAATGGACTTATTACTTCGAGACAAAGTTATGTCATCGGTCAACGAATCTTTCCTTGCTTTTCTTCATGAGCGTAAACCTAAAGACATAAAAGACATGGAGGAATATTGTTGCCAGTACGTAACTGCGCATCCCCATGCTACAGTTAACAATTCTAAAGTGAAAGAAGGGTTGCCAGTTGCTTCGGCAGCACCATATGGCTCTAATTACAATGGTAAATTTCAAGGTGCTAAACAAAGCTTAAATAAGAAGAGTAATCAGAATTACACTCAATATCAAAGCAATCCATCACACAATGGGTTTTCTTCAAAGAACTGGAGACGAGCTGATAGTCCTCGTAATGTTGGGTCTAACAATTATAGACACTTTCGCAAAGGTTATCACAATAGGAACTATTCGAGTTTTTCTTCTCGAGATAATTATCCTCGCCGTCAAGAATATTACGATGATGGTTATGGAAACTGTGATGCAAACCAGAATAATGGTTATGATGGGCAATATAATGATAATTACAGGGGAAATAATAATCGCGGCAGACCTAGACATAACAAAAAGAAAATCTCATGAGTCTCAGGAAGCCTGTAGTCAAGTGAACGATAGTAGAAACTCTAATGCTATCACTGGCTCTGCTTTCGATTTTGGGAGAGCAGCTAAGTGCCCCCAATGCTCAACATTGTTCGAGCCATCTACAGTATTTACCCTAATTTGTGGTCACCCTCTTCCCGCTCTTCCTGCTACAGTTGCACATGACGGGAAAGGATCTCTTATCTTACATAAAGGTCTAGTGAATAATAATCCAGTCTCAGTACTTTTTGATTCTGGATGTACTACTATTGGAGTTAGGCAATCTCTCATAGATCCTTGCTGTGCTACGGGAAAAGTGGTTAAGTGTGTGACATTTGGTGGAACTTTGGAGATATATCCTACTGCTATCATCCACATGGATACTCCCTTCTTTACAGGAGATGTCCACGCGTGTCTTCTTCCTAATCCTATTGCGGATCTTTTTAATCGGTCGTATTCATGGGGTTAAGGAATGTACCCCGCAGCAAATTGCTGCTTGGGAAGAACATAATATCCAAACAGCCAATGTGGTTGTAACAAGAGCACAAGCTCTTATTCCTTCAACTTCATCTAATGATAGTAATGAAGTTGGTATCCAAGATGATCACTTGGTGATTTCACATGACTCGTTTGTGAAACTACAAGAAGAAGACTCTTCTCTAAATAAATACTTTCTTCTCGCTAAAAACGGTGATCCGAATCAAAATACAATTCATAAATCGTATATCACTATGAAGAATGGTATACTAGTACGTATGGTACAACACTCAGACAAATCTATGCACTCTCAAATTCTTGTGCCCAAAAGTATGAGAGCCTTAATTCTTCAACATGCACACGATTCTCAGTGTGCAGGACACATGAGTTTTTCTCGCACTAAGTCAAGAGTTCTAGCGGCTTTCTTTTGGCCATTCGTAAACAAAGACATACGAATTTATTGCCGATCTTGTAAGATTTGTCAAGAAGTCAAATCTAGAGGTCCACGACATGCTGCACCTATCCAGGCTGCCAACATTCCCCTTTGACCATTCCAGAAAATGGCAATAGATATTATTGGCCCTTTTAAGATTAAGTCAGCCAGAGGACATTAATTCATCCTAATATGCGTCGACATGTGCACGCGTTGGCCAGAGGCTATACCTCTAAAGAGCATATCTACTGCCGATATCGCAGACACTCTTTGGCTAATATTTTCTCGTTTGGGTTTTCCCAGAGAAATATTGTCAGACCATGGTACTCAATTGATACCAGACACTATATCGCAGGTGATGTCTATCCTAGATATTAAAAGGTCTTTTAGTAGTATTTATCACCCAATGTCTAATGGGTTAGTTGAACGTCTTAATAGAACACTTAAGAACTTACTTGGCAAGATTACTGAGGATCATCCTCAGGATTGGGACAGGGTTTTACCCGCGGCTCTTTTTGCCTATAGAGAGGTCCTCAACGAGCATACAGGGTTTTCTCCCTTTCAACTAGTTTATGGCGCGCAACCGCGCAGTCCTATGTCCTTGCTACACGATTTGATAACTGCCGATAATATTGACAATGACACTCAATCTTCATATGAGTATGTCATTGCTCTCAGGCATAAGATTATCGAAGCATGCAAGTTAGCGACTTCATCCTCCGAATTTGCCAAAAAAAGGCGAGGCAATTCGCTAATAAGAAGAGACGCCTACGTCAACTTTGTCCTGGAGACAAAGCGTTTGTCTTACTTCCTTAGAGGGAGAACAGACTTCTCATTGCATGGAAAGGTCCATATAGAATAGTCTCAAAAATTTCCGATGTCGACTATGTTGTCGATATTGATGGAAGGCATAAAACCTTCCATATAAATATGCTTACGGAATTTATTGAACGACCAGACTATTTGCAGCCTATTTTCCAGGCGACGGACGATTCTCCAGTCCAACATGGTCATATCTCATCCTTGTCGGTTATACAGGAGGAGGAAACTACGTTTTCAGATGTTAATCTACCTCTTCCTATGATTCCACTCAATTCTACGGAATCATGGAGAAACGTTTCGGTTTCTTCTAATTTGTCTTTTGAGGAACAGCGTCAAGTATCTTCTTTGCTACAATCATTTCAGGATGTCCTTACCGACATTCCTGGACACACACACACATATTATCAAACATGACATTTTACTTACTGATCATAATCCGATCAGAGTAAAACCATATCCTATCCCTATTCATCTCCAAGCGCAAGTCGAGAAAGAATTGGATGAAATGATACAATAGAAAATAATTGAACCATCCACTTCAGCATACTCTTCGTCCATGGTTATTGTTCGAAAGAAAGACAATAACATACGTCTTTGCGTCGATTATCGCAAATTGAACCAAGTTACGAAGTTCGATGCTGAACCTATGCCTTTATTGGAAGATCTACTTACTAGACTTTCTAAATCGCGATTCTTTACTAAACTTGACTTGTCGAAAGGCTATTGGCAAGTTCCGTTAACTGAACGCGCCAAACCTTTCACTACTTTCTCAACACCTAGGGGTTTGTATCAATGGAATTTTATGCCTTTCGGGCTGATGAACGCCCCAGCTACTTTCGTACGCATGATGCGTCGAATTCTCTCATATGGTACAGATATCATCGCATACTTAGACGACATCTGTCTTTTCAGCGATACTTGGGAAGAACACTATTGGGGTTTAAAGAGTTACTATCTACTCTACGCGAGCATAATTTGACTGCAAAACCCTCTAAAACCTTTGTTGGGTTTAGTGAAATTTCCTTCCTAGGTCATCGTGTTGGTCATGGTCTATTGAAGACAGAGGACCAAAACATTTCTAAGATATTAAATATCTCCGTTCCTAAAACAAAAAAGCAAGTGCGTAGTCTCTTAGGATTAATACAATTCTACGGAAGATTCATTAAGAATCTGTCCTCCATTATGGCACCTCTTTTAACTTTATTGAAAAAAGGTTCTCCTAATATGGTGCGATGGTCCCAAGAATGCCAATCTTCATTGGATCAGATTAAGAATTTTTTCTCATCTCCTCCTATCTTACGACTACCATCGATTGATAAGACTTTTGTCCTTCGTAGTGATGCTTCTTCCACTGGGATCGGGGCGGCACTTATGCAGGAGTATTCAGGAACTTTGCATCCTGTGATGTATATCTCTAGGAAATTGAATGCGGCAGAAAGGAACTAACTATTCGGTTTTAGACCGTGAATTGTTAGCTATGGTCTGGGCCATTCTTAAGCTACAAAGATTCTTTCTAAACGCGCATTTCATTATGGAAACCGACCAAAAAGCTCTTACAGCTATGCAGAACAAGGATTTGAAGAGCTCGAGATCTACTCGATACGCTATTGCTCTTCAACCTTTTCATTTCACGGTGCGGGCTATCCGTGGTTCGGATAATGTGATGGCGGACATACTGTCTAGATGCCCACATGATTCCACTTAAGTCTTGTGTCCTAGATTTCATGATACATTTCCAGACTCATGTCTGTTCATAATATACATTAACACATTTGTTCCACCTTAGATTAGTAAATTGATTGTTTTCTTTCTCTATTGCTATCTTTGATGTAATGTGGAAGGTTAAGGTTAACATAAAATAAATGTCAAAAATAAGAAAAGGAAAAATGTTAAAATGGCCACATATGATACTTAAATAATTTTGTAATGACTATAGTGCATTATAGCATGTTACTAATTGTGTCATTTATATTGTTCTCAGTGCAAACTAGTACCAAGTACGGAGCGCTTGTGAGAACCATGATGATGCCATACCTTACATTTGTTCGAGAGATCGCAGCACTTATTTGTATATAATATACTTCTATTGTTAGATAATGCGTAAGGAATTCAACAAATTTGGTCATGTCCATCCATTACATATATTAATGGTATAACATTGTAATTTGTATATTGATATGACTTCTTGAGATAGATTGTCATTTGTCATTGCTATGATTATAGTATTGCATAATTGTTTGATAGTTATGTAATTTTTGTTAGTATCGCCAGCAAGTGAAGTTTCTTTGATGGTACCTTCCCGAATATATTTTCTATTATTTGGTGAGATGATTTGATTCTCTCCGGACGCTCTATGTGTGCGTCGATTGAACCTGACATTAGGTTGATTCTTTCACTGGCGCATTATTCATGTATCATGAGCTTGTGGTATCTTGCTCATTGATGTATTTTAAACAAAAAAATTGATCAATTTTTTTTATACGGGGGGTGCGGTAGTCTGTTGCTGTCGTTTTTGACGGAGTCATAACAGGTAAATCTATTTAATATTTTTGTTGGTCAAAGTTGAGGATAATTGGGTATTAACTTCTATGACAGGTTGTTTAAGGGTTATCTTCTCTTTCTTTCAATCATTGTCGTTGATCTGTCTTAACGATACTCAGTTTTATGCTGTCTAGGCATGCGCAAGTTCTGAGCGCGAACTGAGGAAACTTCCGTCAGGAAGGTTGAGTTTTGGGCTGTCGGACATGATGTCCGTTGTGATTTTCTCTATATCATCGTGGGGATTGGAAAGTTTTCGATATGACTGAAATGTCAATGTTTTCCCCAGTGATTCTTTGTTCGTCAAGAGTGACGACATTTATTAAGTGTGTATCCGGAAGATTCTGTAAAAGGTAAATGACATTCATATTAATATGCCTTTGGTTGCAGAACATTTGAAGTTACCTATCTGCGAGTGAAGCTCACAGATCTTGAGAGACAGAATTCCTTCTTTGCTTCTTGTTCTAGCCAAATGAGACTATGTGTTATTAATTGAACAGAAGCCTAATGATGATGATAAATTATTGTGGACGCCGCAGGTTGGCGGTATATATGTTTAGCATGGCTTGATCGTGCCTGCTAACAAAGGATACACAGCTGTCTACATATTGAGGCCCTGTATTACAGCCAATATTTTTCAGCAAGAGGTATATATCTGGCGGGCTATGCCAGTTGAATAACAGCATTATGTTTTATTGCTACGCAATTTAGGAGCTCGTTTGTTGGACGACAGAGCTAATTAAGTACCTGACGCGCTGAGTCAATGGTACGGAAGCTACATTATAAACTGTAACATTAGGAGAGATGATGTTTGGGTATGTTCTAGTTGATGTATGATGCAAGCCTTTGATTACCAGACATTTAACAGTCATTCATTATTTATGTGAAGTCCTTGATCTTATCGATTTGACTGTCCTGTTGATGCTACTGTCCGTTTCGTAAATAAATGTTTGAAACGTGCCAGCAGTCTTCAATTCATCATTGACTACTGCATGTGAGTGTATGGGTGCATTATGGACTTTACTAAGAGCTTCAAGCATTCGCGTTCTCGTCTACACCCACACTCAGCACATCATAATACCAGTACCACACATCTATAACATGTACGCTGTTTTGTGTGAGCGATCATAGTACCCCTGGCAGTGCCTCACGCTGGTGGCCGTTACATTTCTGGCCGTTACATTTCTGGTGACCTACATCAACACCGCAACATTACACAGTCCAGGTGATAAACGACACGTTCACTCTGCCAGCTTTTACATCACGCATAAACAGTACGTTACAATATCCTTCCTTCCATTCTGCTGGTATCTCTTCCTTTTCCCAGACTTTACCAAGTAATTTATATAACATCTCTGTAGCCGTGTCGATATCTGCTTTGAAGGCCTCTGCTGGAATGCAATCAGGTCCAGATGCTTTTCCATCTCTTAGAAGCTTTATGGCTTTCTTTATTTCTTTCTTCGTTGGTCTTTCACCGTTAAATTGTAGCTCTTCTTCTGCTGGCTGGATGTCCGGGGGGTTTTGTGGAGCTGGTCTATTGAGAAAAACGCGATGATACATGTAAATATATTTACATACTCTGTCACAGTACGTCCCCGCTTGAAAATATGAAACCATTCATGTCTATTTTATGGTAATAGAGTTACCTGTATACGTAGCTTCCAGGTGACTGTTTTCTTCAACCTCATCCGCCTCCTCCTTTGTGCTCCAATTGCGACTCATAAAGTTTGCCCCTACGTTTTCCTTTCCTGGAATGTATTCTGTGTGCGTTTGAAAGAGTGTCGCCGAGTTTGACATCGTTGAAAGATTCCGTGTGTTTGTGGTGGTAATTCCCTGCAACTATCGTCATCTTCGTCGTCCTCGGTAGCTGTGGCGACCGCCAGGAGATGTTCGGAGGATGGCACCGGTCTTTCCAACTATTTCTTTAACAGATTTACATGGTAGACCTTCTCCTTTCCTTTAATAGAGATCTGGTAGTTAGCCCTTGAGATCTTTTTATGGACGGTAAACGGCCCTTGCCATCCGATACGTAGTTTGTTGTTCCCGGTTGGGAGTAGCAACAAAACGTTTTCTCCTCGTTGCAATTCTCTTTCTGTCACGGCTTTCTTGTATCGTTTAGCATGCCTTTGCGTGTGCTTTCTTAAGGTTGGTTGTCGCCAGATCCCATCCTAGCTGTAACCTTTCCTTTAATTCCGATACGTATATGCTGGCTGAGACGACTGTCTCATTAGCCTTCTGGTCTGTCAGGGACCGGAGTAAGGCTTCTAGCGGCCCCTTAATAGGTCTGCCGAATAAAAGAGTAGATGCGGGAAACCCTGTAGATGTATGGGGGACTTCCCTGTAGTCAAATAATGCTGCAGGAATGTAAATGTCCCAATCTTCAGGTTTCTCTTGTCCCAGTTTACTTAACATCATGGTGAGGCTTCCGTTGATACGTTCTACTAACCCACTTCCGGCCGGATTATAAGGGCTTGTGTCGATGTGCTGGTTCCACAAGATCTTAACGATCTCCTCCATTAACAGTCTACGGTATTGGTATCCGTTATCCGTCAAAACTTGTTGTGGGAATCCCAACCATGTAAATATCTGCACTAGGGTTTCTGTGACATGCTTTGAATCCGTGCATGTTAGCGGTATAGCTTCTGCCGACAAAGTGCATGTGTCGACTAAGGTCAGGATGAACCTGTGCCTTCTTTTAGTCCTTTCTAGGAGTCCTTAAATGTCGATTACAACCAGTTCAAATGGTGTCCCCACTATTGGCATTTCACCCATGGGGACTGGGGGTGTTCAATGCTTGGGTGCCACACGTTGGCACTGGGCGCATGATTTCACATATCTGATAATATCAAAGTTCATTCGCTGCCACCAATAGTGAGTCGATATTAGCTGATTTGTGGCGTTTTGTTCTATATGTCCGCTAAAGGGAAGAGAGTGCACCATTTCCTTAGAAATCTGGCTTCTGTACTGCGTCGGTACTAGGTGCTGGTTATTCCCTTTATCAGGGTCGCCCGTTCTACGATACAATATGCCATCCTTCGAAAAGATGTCTCCATTGTGTCTGGAGTCCTTGGATATGGGCAGTTTTCTAAAGCAGGGCTCCAGAGTAGGGTCCTTTTGTTGCGCCTCTTTTAGTTCCGTCGATAACAAATTTGGCGCACGCTCCCGTTCCTTTTGGGTTTGCCCTCTTGTGGTTACTGCTGCCACAATCGGCTCTTTCGGTCTCCCAACAAACACATATCTACATCCCAGGATAACTGGGTAGACAGGCTCACCTATAATGGCCGCTTTGATAACACCTCTGACAAAATCAGAGTGTATTTCCACCAGGCGATGGGAAGCGTCCTGGGTGCATCACTCTTGAAAACTCCACATAGTTTGACGGTTTCTTCCGGGTTTGACCAAATGCCTTGAGACAATCAAAAGATAATCCCGTGTCAAAAAGATAAGAAACTGAAGTACCGTTCAAAATAACAGTTCCTCGCGTTGAGGGCCTTTCTCCCTCAGGTTGAGAATCACTGACATTAATTCTTCCTTGCGAGGCTGTTTGCAAGCATCCGATGCGATTAGGCCCGGTGTGCTTGCCCTGCTGTAGGGGTCTTTCCCTTGCCTTGACCTTGATGGCCACGCTGCCATGCATACCTTGTAGGTTGACCAGGATTGTTGTTGTTGGTGGGATAACGGGTCTTATAGAATTTTTATTTTTCCTGGGGAGGTTTCTCGGGTATGGTTTCTCGTTGGTTATAGAGCTAGGAAGAATTGGAAGAATGGGAAGACTGCTCTAGTTTATTTTTCCGAGAAGGCTCATCTGTAGGTTTGCGTTTTGTGCTGGGAAGCTCGGCCAACGCATTTACATATCTTTCAGACTTACTCAGAATGTCGTCCAACTTTACTGCGCCCTGCTCAGCCAGAAATTTACTGGTTTTCATTCGACAAAGTGGTTTTTATTTGTTACAAGTTCCAGAATTTCTTCATACGTGAGAGGAAGTTCGGAAAGTTCCAGGCACTTTGTCAAATAGCCCGTCAGGCATGTAGAGAACTGCCGAAATGTCCCAGTGCTCTCGTTTCGGCTGTTTCTGAACATTTGCAGAAAATTTCGAGCGTCCATTTCGAAACACTCCAGCAAAGCCTTTTTTAACATGTCGTAGTTATCTTGGTGGCTGCTTCCCAGCTTCACGTAGACATCATAAGCGGTACCTTTTAGCGCATGTGAAAGTTTTAGGCACCACCGGGAACTCTCTAATCCATACAGATTCGCCATTCTCTCAGATCTTTCTAGGAACGTTTCAATTTTCTCGTTGGGGCTCGGGAAAGATTCCAGGGTAAAAGATATCGCTGTTAGTTGGGAAGATTGGGTGCTGGAGAGATCCGTTAACTGAGACTGGGGTGAAGACGGCTCTCCGTTACTGGAAGTAGAAGCACCCCGACTTTGTACCTTTAGGGCTTTAAGTGCCAATTCGTGCTGTCTCTTCCTTTCTTTTTCGTTCGCCCTTCGGGCTTCCATCTCTGTCTCAATCTTCTTCTGTTCCAATTGACGATCTTCCACTTTTTCTTCTCCGCTCTATCTTGTGCTTCCTTTTTCTCTGATCTATCTTGTGCTTCCTTCTCCCTAGCTTCTGCTGTCTTCTCCTCCGTGTCGTATCTGTCAAGTTCTTTATTGACGAACACGGTCACTTCTTCTCCTTGCAATCCTGTCTCCTTTGCTTCCTCTCTTAGCATCGCCATAAGTTTAACACGTTCAGCCATGTCAAAGAATGAATGCCGCTAAGTCGAGAAAAGAAAAGTAGGAGAAAAAACTTTTAGCCGCTTACGAGTGTGGTAAAGTGGGATGATATAAATATTTATAGGGGACTAGTGTACTGACTGAGATCAGCTGTGAAGGTATCTGTATCTAATAATGTGGAGTATTACAGATAACCTTACTTGCTACCACATATATATATCTCTCAGTCAGACCTATTCTGGAATATTGTGATGACTACGTTGAATGTCTAGGGTTATGTAAATGATGAAGTGTAAGTCACAACAACAACAGACAGATAAACAAGTTAATTTATTTCACAGCACTTTACAACACTGTGACTCTCACACACATGTAACACTCTATAAGACTATCTTAAAAGAGTCAGTTTGAAAAGTCAAATATATATATATGTATTAATTTCTTTACATAGAGATATCCTGATTCAACTACACAGTGAACCAGGAATCACAATCAATATTCTTACAAGTAGTATGTACACAGTTTATCAATTTACTCTTGTTATTGACATATTTTATTATTCTTATCTTATGTGTGTAAGTTGTGAGGTAGTAATATGAGTTAATACTGGTTTTGTTTTTCAAGCTAGAGTGTTGTTTGTCATCATGACTTCAAGTCATTGGGAAAAGTTCGCAGTTCCTGTCAATTTAAACAGTTTATATTCCCTCTTTATTTACTGTCAATTTTAGAAGGGGGGGGGGGGGGGGGCACATAATGTTGAGCTCCATGGCCACACTTTCTTAACTTTCGTGATGACTGCAGTAAAAGACTCCTCTGCTCGATTACTTCAATGAGTTCTGGAGCCACCTCACTGGTCGCTATCTGGACCCAGTAGTATGCTGTCAGCCTCAGGATTCAGTAACTCAGGCCAAATGCTGCCTCAATGACTTTTGACCACCGTCCCTGAAACAAGAAGGTTGTACCTCCTATTTCAAAACTAAGTCATAATCCATTTCCACAATGAGCACAATACATAACAAACACTTGTGTTCAGTGCTGTAGGCCACTGCTAGCTTCATCTGAAACAAATTACACCAGTATACTCCTTCCTAATGGTTACTACGCCTCTGCCATTCCAGCATTATTTCTTCCTAGTCCATAAGATAGGTGTCAGTGTACTGTTTGGCAATCCCATGCAGTTTTACTTTTTTCCGACACCTCCTATTCAGGTTGGAGCAATATTTAGGCTTTTATCAAGTTGGCCACTGAACTACACACATATATATAGACATAAATCATCAATTCACATTCAATTTTCATTAAAAAGATATCAAATATTTCAGCTTACCACAATTCAATGGAAATAATAAACAGTTTCGTTGACTGGCAATGAATAGGCACAAATTCCGATCTGCCTCTTGTCCCAGGCTTTTATTTTAGAAAAAAATATGCACTGGTGCTCAACGCACTGTTCTTAGTAGGTTTATTACAAGATGTGGCACGGAACAGACGCTCTGCACTGACTATATTGGCAGATCTAACCAATCATGCCATGTCTACACATCTTTTCAAAAAAGTACCCCTTCTATTCGTTTCCCATAACAACAGAAAACTAGTATTTGCAGTCCAACTAATCGTGTTTAGTCTTACATCTCATTCCCGCCAATCAAATAGGAGTTAACATGGTAGGCTATTTCCGTAACGTAATGTTTTTCAAACACGTTATAAAAAAAATTTTATGAGCAGAAATGATTTCATGCTGTCAGGCACCCCCACTATTGTATTTTGGCCATAATTATTTTATTAACAGACTAAAGGCGTAACACATAACATATTCTTGGCTAGCAAGTCCTGCCGTACAATAATATATAAGTTAAAGCGAGCTACATGGTGGCGTTCAAAATATGTGTTTTCCAAAGATAGTCGTATATTTGTTTTTTACCACGCGTTCACTTCTATGTCATAGGGTGTCTTCTGTACTTTCAGGAGCTTAGATGTAAATCAGTAGAATTTCAGGTTTCCTAATAAGCATTTTTCATGTTTTAAAACCTGATTCTTGTAGTAGTTGTAGTGTTTTTCTGACACTGTTTATTTGAAAAAAAGTTAGTGCAGGCCTTACACGTGGGATTGGCGTTACTATTAATCGCGCGACGCGTGTAGTGTTGCATGCGTCCTTGCTTCCAGTCGTCCCTCTCTCTCTCCTGCTTTATCTGTCTTTTAGTTACGCCGTGTATGGAATGAATGAAATATTAAATCTAGGTCAGCTGCGTATCTCAAGGTTTTTTCTTAGAAAGGCAGTACACGTTTCATTGAAGAAAGCGTGTAGTGATACAGTAGGCTTTTACTATCAACGTGAAAGCGTTACAATTTGCAGACGAAGTAGAAAACAAGGGGGATTTCGAGTACAGTCGTTGTGACAGCACTGTTCTTTACCATTCTTCTTTCCTTTTATTAAATTTATTTGTTAGGCTTTGCATTTACGTTTTAATTTATATATGTGGATTAGAATTTCTCACGACAACGAGAAAAACTCCCAAAAAATAAATTACACGAGATACCTCCTTCAGTTATCAGTTTGCTAACCTATCGTTGTTATTACCTGGCGCAAGGTCCCTAATACAGTCGACTAAGCCAAATGAATGGTAGGTCAGCTAACCTAGAAAAATCTACTATTACTAACGGTAGAGAAAAAACATAAATTTATTTATTTATTTTTTTTTTGAAATTTTTAAGGAGGAAAAAAAACAAAATTTCCTTTAAAAAACTCCACCCAAAACTCTCCTCACCGAAGTCAGTTAAGAGAAGGGACGTAATTAACTAGACTTGAAAGTCAGAATTGACGTCCTTTGCTTAGCTCAACTCTGCTAATTTCAAAAAAACCTTAGTGACTGTTAAACAATCACCCGTCCTAGCGGTCTTTGTAAAAACAAAATTACCAAATATCTGACAAAGAATGTTTACCGTAACGAATTTTACGTAACTCTCTGCTGCTGTGGAAAGAAAACAGTCCTATATGTTTGTGTGGTCAACACCCAGTACTAAGAACGTTGTCTAGGGGGTGTAATTATTGTTATGCCTTAATTCCACAAGACAAACTCACAAACACACTCTATCTAGAGTTAGACTAGGTACCGTAACAGACGTTAGTCAACTTCTAGACTCAGACTTTTAGTTCAGATCCTGAATGGAGCTACCCATTAAGTGGTACTAGTTCTAGATCTGGCTCAAAATCCCGGAACCGAGTCAACCCATTTATGTCGTAATTTTTAATGAGATAGGTCTGAGAAATTTATGGTTCCATCCGAGCAGAGGTGATAGTGATAACTCTGTGAGAATAAGTGGTAAAAAATAGATTGCAGTTTCACAAGGGTGATAGGGTAAGAGGAAGGACAGTATCTGAATCGAGTAGTTGCTCTGATCCAGCCTATCTTACGACCTTTAATTTAACTGCAGACGCACTTACTCTATGCTAAACAATTTTTTCAAGTTATCCTACACTCATGTACATACACCAATTCGGTGACACAAATGCACAAACGTGAATACAAACTACGTATAACATATAATGAGACAATGGGGTTGACCAACACGGTAAGTAAAGGGTTATTATGTTTATTATCACTAATTTCGTTCATTCAATGCATGCATACAGTGGCCTACTTTCGTCTGCACTTACCAATCGTTGAATCAGGCATTCCATGGAATAAAAAAACTTTAGCAAATACTAAAACAGAGTCTTTTGCTTTGTCTATTTTAGCCCCAGAATGACGGGGTTTGCTGTCGGCTATTTTTCCGTAGTCGCTGAAATCAAGGCGTTACTTTTTTGTTCCAGGATATTCCTCCTTTCACTGCAGTTAGTGTTTGGGGTAAGGGTTCTATGGGGTGGCACTGTCCTCAGAATTGAAAAAAATATATATATAAAGATATATTGGTCCGGTGGGGTCTCGCCGCTGGTATCTAAGACACTCTATGGTGTGATGAAAAAAAAAGAACTTTAGGAAAATGGTACTCCTCGGCTGTTCAATGAATTGATGGCAGAGTATGACCAGTGCGTTTTCTTTAAAGGGGGGGGGGGGGGTGAGGGGGGGGGGGGGGGGGGGGGCGAGTTGGTGAATGATGAAATCCAGTAGAAAAACGTTTACTGTCATATGTTAAAAAATAGTCATATAAATTCTGCCACAGCAGATCAGTAATATTTATGGAATGGCTTCTGGCAATGTCCTTCTCCAGTTATACTTTAAAAAATGGCTTATTGTTAAAGTTCTTGGTTTTAGTACTCTCATGGATGGAGAGGTGGACCACATAAGGGTCACAACACGAAGATTTTTTTTTTTTACCACAATAATCGCTGGATGGTGTAAGAACCAAAGTCAGTAAGACCATAAGAAACGCTAGGACGCAAGGTATGACCAGCCTATATGTAGAAAATAGATAAATATGTAATCATAATATAAATCATATCCTTACACGCGTTAATTTTTTTGGTAAGACTATTTTAACCACTCCGGTATTTTAATTATATATATATTTAAAAAAAAACCCGCGAGTGTCTAGTTTATTTTAACGGTTTTACACGAGATATGAACTCTAGTAGTTTAGAATATTACACACGTATGAATAGAATTAAATTGCGTTCTCTAAATTATCCACCGCCTAGCGTCTATTAATTAATTTAAAGTATCTCTTACTTGGGAAATCGCGAGTGATTAAATTTTACGTTTATAGCTTGTAAAATTAGCTATATGTTTATTTAATACGTTAAAATTAACACAAAAATCCCAGTTAAATATACTGAAACTTTAACACATTAAAACACTTAGTGGCTAATATACTATTATTACCGCAAATCAGAAAACTGAAATAAATCTCCACGTATTTCTATAGGAAATCCAGATAAAAAAGACTCCAAAATGCGCGCTAGACCATTCAAGAAATCTTGATAGCAAACTGACAAACTGAATTCGGAGAGATGGGCATATATACTAAAACGCTAGACTGGTACCAGAGCAACTCTTGGAAGGTTAAGGCGGCCGGCGTGATGCCGACCACATCACCCCTAGAGTGACGACGGTCAAGATAATATGGGCCTAACACCATATTCCCAATATGCCTCAATGGGCGTGTAACGGGTTCCTTTTCTTGCACGAGTTCTTATTATATGCCACCATAATCTGATTACGTTTCAAATTAAGTCTAATTTACCGTATGAATGGTTTAGATTTTGTGTGTTTGTATGTTTTTTTTTTTAAATTTAAATTTTAAAATTTATTTTAATTAATTAATTTTTTTTCTCCCTGTTTTTTTTATTTTTTTACTTTTTACACACTTAAATTTGATTTGACTGGATGTTACAAATGTATGTTATTATTTTACCTTGATAATGTTGTATGCTTAAATAATGCTCAAAATACATGTGCGATTGAAAGGATATGGTATGTAAGATGACAGAGAGAAGAAGGGCAGAATGTAAGACGGGCCTGCGTGCCCAATTCTTAACCCTTTGAAAATAAAGTTCGTTCGTTCGTTCGTTCGTTCCTTAATGAGAAAAATAACACCTCTCGTCCAATTTGGGGAATTTTGCTGTTCGTTTCGCGAATCAAAGTCTATTTTCATGCTTTTTTCGCCGACATGATGGCTGCTTCGCTAGCGGCGGGCGCCTTTAAGGTCCGTTCACTCGGTGAGTAAATTTCGTCCCTTGGGCGCGATCAAAGGGATGCAGTCGGTAAAAAATGGTTAACGTCCCTCTATTTGTAATTAACGATCCGTTCTCTCGTAGGGAGCTACAAATCCCGTTGCCTCGCCCTCCCGTGTTCCAGGGACACGGCGCTGACGTGATGACGTAATGTGACAACTGGCAGACCCATTTTTGCCCTTCCCCCTTTTAAAGGAAAGTCACTAGAGATAAGAATATTTGTATTAATAGTGCTTGAAAACAAAGACAGGAGGCGTGGCTAAACTAAGAATCGGACAGTTGGCAATAGAGAGACCTGGCTTCCACGTGTTTAACTGTGCAAGCTTAATTAGCCAGCGAGGGAAATCCACGTTTGATCGTTGCTTGAACCCAAATAGTGAGGGCCCCCCGATGAGAATAAAGTGATCGATCAGGGTTTCTTCAATTTTCATCTGTCACACTCGTTCTACGATAAAGTACGCCATCCTTAGAAAAAATGTCCCCGTTGTGTCTGGGGTCCTTGGCCATTGGCAGTATCCTAAAGCATGGCTCCAAGGTAGGGTCCTTTAGTTGCGCCTCTTTTAGTTCCTTATTTAACAAATTTGGCGCAGGCTCCCGTTCCTTCTTGGTTTGCCCTCTTGTGGTTACTGCTGCCACAATTGGCTCTTTCGGTTTCCCAATAAACACATATCTACCGCCAAGTATGACTGGGTAGATCGGGTCATCCATAACAGCCGCTTTGATTACACCTCTGACAAAACCAGAGTGTATCTCCACCAATGCGATGGGAAGCGCCATGCGTGCATCTCCTTTCAAAACTCCAAAGTTTGACGATGTCTTCTGTTTCTTGACCGGATTTGACCAAGTGTCTTGCGACAATGCAATCAAAGGACAACCCTGTATAAAACAAACAATATGTTGAAGTTCCGTTCAAAATAACAGTACCTCGCGTTGAGGGCCTCCCCCCTCAGGTTGAGAATCACTGACATTATTTCTTCATTGCGAGGCTGTTTGCAAGCATCCGATGCGATGAGGCCCGGTGTGCTCGCTCGGATCAGTTGTCCCGTGCGTAGGGGTTTTCCTTTTGTCACCCTGTCCTTTCTGGCCGCGCTGCCATGTAGACCGGTGGGGTTGATCAGAATTGTTGTTGTTGGTGGGGTACCTGTTTTCATAGAATTTAGATTTTTTCGGAGGGGAATTCTGGGGTACAGTTTCTCTGTGGTTATGGTGGTGAGAAGAATGGGAAGACTGTTCTAGATTGTTTTTCCGAGAAGGCTCTTCTGTCGGTTTACGTTTAGTGCCTGGGAGTTCGGCCTTCGCATTGTGATATCGCTCAGACTTTTCCAAAATGTCTTCTGGCTTTTTGCGCCTTGTTCAGCCATAAATCTACGGGTGTCACTTGACAAAGTGTTCTTTATTTGTTCGCTTACAACGAACTCATCAAGTCCTTCATAGGTAGAGGTAAGCTTTGAAAGATGCAGGCACTTTGTCAAGTATCCCTTCAGACGACAAGAGAACTGGTGAAAAGTTTCAGTGCTCTCCTTTCTGCTGTTACGGAACAGTTGCAAAAATTTTCGAGCGTTCATTTCGAACCGCTCAAGCAAAGCCTTCTTCAACGTATCGTAATCGTCTTGGTAACTGCTTTCCAGTTTGGCGTACGCATCATACGCCGAGCCTTTTAAAGCCTGGGAAAGCTTCAAACACCAACGCGACCTTTCTAGCCCGTACAGATTTGCCATTTTCTCAAATTTTTCTTGATAACAGTCAATGTTTTTCATTCAGGCTTGGGAAGGGTTCAAGGGCAAAGGACATAGCTGTGAGTTGGGGAGATTGAGTGCTGGCTTGATCGGTTAAAGAAGAATGGGGAGAAGACGGCTCTCCATTGCTGGAAGTAGAGGCAGCCCTACGGTTTTGGACCTCTAGAGCCTTAAGAGCTGTCTCTCCTTCTCTCTTTCCTCATGCTGTCTCTCCTTCATCCGTTCATTTGCCCTGCGAGCTTCCATCTCTGCCTCAATTTTCTTCTGCTCTAATTGAGATTGCCGCTCTTCCGCTTCTTTCTTCTTCGCGTCATATCTGTCAAGTTCTTCATTGACGAACGCGGTCACTTCTTCTCCTTGCAATCCTGTTTCCCTTGCCTCCTCTCTTAGCATCGCTCTAAGTTTAACACGCTCAGCCATGTCAAAGAACTGAATGTCACTAAGTCGAGAGAAGAAGAAGAAAAAGAGGAGAAAAAAAATTCTTATCTACTTAAGACAAAAAAACCCCCAAAAATGACTTACCTAACATACCTCCTTCAGTTATCAGTTACCTAATCTATCGCTGCTATTATCTGGCAACTAGGCTCCTAATGCATAAGACTACGCCAATTAAATGGTAGATCAGACTAATCAACTGACAAAAAAACCTATATTACTACAGTGGAAACAAAAACAAAACAAAATTTATTTTTAAAAATTTGAAGGAAAAAAAAAACCTTTAATTTTTAATTCCACCTCCAACTCCACACGTAAAGTCAGTTAGGGTAAGGGAGGCTATTAACTGGACGTAATAGTCCGAATGCGCTCCTTAGCTTAGCTCAAAACACCACTGCTTAAAAAAACCTGGTGATTGTCAGATAATCACACGCTATCAGAGGCCTTGTATTATAAAATCATTACATAACATAACTCCGACAAGATCACTCTGTAAATCTAATTGTATATACTCTTGTTGAGTTCGTTTTATGGTTGAGTACAGTTTATACTGGTGAAGAGGTAGCTTCAAACACGAATGGTTAAAATGAACGAATGTCAACAATATTCTTCCAACGAACTTCAACAAGTAGTGAACTGGGCAAGTACTGGCAGTACATAAGTCGGTGATAACTGTACATCGATTTTATTCAACATGACACAGACGGAGTGGACAAGACTAACATCGTCACAGGCGCAAAGATCATACATCAGCATAATGGTAATTACTTTTAAAGTTCCTGAAGATTCTCTACCATAAAGTCCTCTGACTCAAGTGACTAAGGATCACAAAACTGTTACCGTATAATATTCTTCTCATTCAAGTCCGTTGACCTTCTCTCAAGGACGTCTATCATGGTAACGTATTCATACTCCAGGATAAAATCTTCCATATCATACTTCACAATCCCATACGTTCTCCAAAACATAACGTTAGATAGCATATAGTTTCAAACAAAGTCATACACGATAATACGAACAGGTTAGAGATTCCAGTTGGCTAACCTCTCCCATTCTATGCCACGCTTCTGGCATTGTTGTAACATCATATTAAAACATGTGCATAAGGTAATCAATAACTTCTTCCACTCGTAGGAATCCTTCTTCTACGATACAAATCCTAAAGGCAAACGACTCTGTAGATCCATTCTAGGAATAACATATTCCCGCTAGACTAGTATTAGAGCGGCCTTATAATACAGCTTTAAATAAGAAGTGGGGCGATAACTTACGTGACATTGCTGCTATTGGTTTCGACCTGAAGACCAATACAGATCACTAGAATAAATGGCTTTCCATAAACATGCCATTGAATACAAATATAATATAACAATCATGGACATAAACAAGTTCCATGTTGCCCCTTCAAAAATGACGTCACAAACTACTCAACTAGGTTACCCGTGCGTCCCAAAGCAACACTCACTGCTTCGTGCACGTCAGTGCGCGAATCATTCGACCGCACAAATAATATAACTATATCAAGACTGGTGCGTACATTTGGCAGGACCGAAGACTACCCCCTTAGGTAATAAATGTACGTAACAGCTACCTTATCACCTCCCCTTAAAAAAATTAATTCTATTAATTTTTTTCGAACTAAGTACCCGAGAGAGGTGAGTCAGAACTACAACAAGATATGAAATGCATAAAGTTATATCATATTAAGAAAAGAATATTAAAAGAGATCAATATAACTAAATGATAGTATGCATTAAAGCACACATCCACAAACGACCTACTTTGGAACGATGTGGTAAAACAAGTTTGAAAATGAAAAATGAAAAAAACCATAAAAAAAAAGATGATAATAAAATTCAACTAAGTTTTCAACAAAATTTGAAACATATGATTTCAAAAATGAAAATGAACAGCAACACTGATGATGATCAATGACAAGAGAATCAATGAAACAGAAAAATTGAAAATACAATGTGCAAAAATGAAGCAATGCAAAATTAAACACTTTAAGAATCAACACACTTAATGTTTTCTAACACTAGTACGGTTGACTAGTGATCTAACAGTGAGATATCATAACTAAGACCCGTGAATGCAGGTGTTACGTGACAACTAAGAAAGTGAGTATGTGTGTGATCCATAATCAATTAAATAGATTAAATTGAATTAATCTAATTTATATATTCCTTAATTACTAACAAATAAACAGTTAACAATATATTCTAAGTAATTGCAATATCACTATCAATATGTCACTGTTCCGTTACAACTAGTTAGCAATCGACGAGATAATGTTCTCAATGTTCCATACACGATATATTATATTTTCGAACACGCTATGTAGTGTAATATGTTCCATAGGAATAACAAATGTATATTTGTCGCTCTTAACAATGTTGCCATATTAATAAAAAGTTACTGTAGTACCAATGTTCTCGTTCTAATAAAAAGTTAATATAGTATCAATAACAATGTACAAAGTTATTCATGTTATCGGTGAGGATGTTCCAACATCTGGAAGTGGCTTAGTTTCGACAAGTTCGCTTGGGCATCTTGAAAGACAGTCTGCGAACACATTCTGCACTCCAGGAATAGCTCGTATCTCAAAATGGAACGGTTGAAGCGCTATAGCGTAACGCGCTGACTTTGATGACTTAACGTTTCCTGTGTTCAGTGCTGTAAGAGCTTTCTGGTCAGACTCCACCACAAAGTGTGAGCCGAGGAGGTAACGATCCAGTTTAGTGATTGACCAGACAAGAGCGAGGAGCTCTTTATCCAGAACGGAATATTTCATCTCGCTCGTTGTGAGCTTTCTAGATACGTACATAACCGGAAATAAGGTGCCTCCGTATTCCATCATCAAAACTGCCGCAATAGCGTAGGAAGAAGCATCACTGCGAAGAACAAAGGTGAGATCTTTGTTAGGCAACCTTAAAAAAGGCTTATTTGAAAAAAATTGTTTTATATAGTCTAAAGCCGTTTGGTGATCCTGCGACCACTTTATTACATTAGATGTGCCTTTTTTTAGTAACGAAGAAAGAGGTGCAGTTATAGTAGACAAATGAGGGATGAATTTAGAATAGAACTGTATTAGTCCTAAGAGCGACCTCACTTGTTTTTTTGTCTTAGGTGCTGAGATGTTTAAAATTTTAGAGACGTTACTGTCTTCTGTATACATTAAACCGCGACCTATACGGTGACCAAGAAAGGAGATGTCATGAAAACCGACAAAAGCCTTTGAAGGTTTCGCTGTTAAGTTATAATCCCGTAAGGTAGAAAGTAAAGATTTTAAACCCTGAATATGTTCATCCCAAGAGTCACTGAAAAGACAGATGTCATCTATATAAGTAATGACATCGGGACGATGAGACAATATGCGGCGCATCATGCGTACAAAGGTAGCTGGCGCATTCATTAACCCGAATGGCATAAAATTCCATTGAAAAAGACCCCGTGGTGTCGAGAAAGCGGTGAATGGCTTTGCTTTAGGAGTGAGTGCCACTTGCCAATATCCCTTTGAAAGGTCAAATTTGGAAAAGAATGTAGCATGAGATAATCTCTCCAATAAGTCATCTAAAAGAGGTAATGGTTCCGCATCGAATTTTGTAACTTTGTTTAATTTCCTGTAATCTACGCAAAGACGTATATTATTGTCCTTCTTCCTAATGATTACCATAGAAGAAGAATATGGTGATGAAGATGGTTCAATTATATTTAATTGAAGCATCTCATCCAATTCCTTATCAACCTTATCACGGAAGTGTAAAGGAATAGGATATGGGCGAACTCGAATAGGCGTATCGTCAGTCAGAATAATGTCATGTTGGATGACTGACGTATGACCTGGGATGTCAGTGAGAACATCCTCATACGAGTATAGAATATTAGAGACTTGCTGACGTTGATCAGCCGAAAGAGTAGATGAGATTGTAACATCATTCCATTTCTCAGTGGAATGGAGTGGTACAACTGGTATTGGTAGTTGTACATCATCGAAAGAAGATTCTTCTTCTTGGATGACTGACAAACTAGAATAGTGTTGAATAGGTGGTGTAGGATCGTCAGTTGCCTGAAACACTGACTAGATAATCAGGACGTGAGTAATACTCCTTCAACATGTTAATGTGGAAGGTTTTATGTTTACCATTAACATCAACGATGTAGTCGACATCGGATATTCTTGAGATGATCCTGAAAGGACCTCTCCAGGTAATTAAAAGACGATTGTTATGCGCAGGTAGTAAGACAAAAGCTTCATCACCAGGAATAAGCTGGCGAAGACGTCTATACTTGTTTGCAAATAGACGAGCTTTTTCTTTGGCTTGTTCGGATGATGCAGTAGCTAGTCTACAAGCATCTATGATTCTCTTTCTCAGAGAGATCACATACTCATAAGAGGATTGAGTTTCCTCTTCAATATTCTCATCAACCAATAAGTCGTGGATTAACGACATCGGACCGCGTGGTTGCATGCCAAAAACAAGCTGGAATGGAGAAAACCCCGTTGCTTGATTTTGTACTTCGCGATACGCAAAGAGACAAGCGGGTAGGACCCGATCCCAGTCTTGGGGATGGTCTTGAGTCATCTTACCCAACAACTGCTTGAGTGTCCTATTGAGACGCTCAATTAACCCATTTGACATCGGATGATAAATAGAACTAAGAGATCTGTCTATACCTAATGTCTTCATAACTTGAGACATGGATTCAGAAATGAACTGAACCCCATGATCCGACAAGATTTTCCGTGGAAAACCAATGCGTTAGAAGATTAACATCAATGCCTCTGCTACACTGGCAGATGAAGTGTTCTTGAGAGGGATGGCCTCAGGCCAACGAGTGCACATATCAATGCACGTAAGGATATGCGTATGCCCTTAGCAGATGGAAGTATCGGACCAATAATGTCAATGGCCATTTTATCAAATGGTCTAATCGGGATGTCCGCAGCTTGAATAGGAGCCGCATGAAATGGACCCCGTACCTTAACTTCCTGACATATCAAACAGGACCGACAATAGAGAGTGATGTCCCTATGGACGCCTGGCCAGGAGAATGCAGAAAGCACTCTGGATTTGGTACGCGAAAAACCCATATGGCCCGCACATTGCGAGTCATGCGCATGTCGTAATATACGAGATCTCATACAGGATGGGACTAGAATCTGAGAACATAAGGATGAATCCTTTTCCCGTATTACTCTAACCAAAATCCCATTTTTAAGTATAAAGTCATGTTTAGATTTTTCAAGTTTGTTGCTTGTATTCTTTTTGTTAACATACTGAAAATTTTTTTTAATGAATCATCATTCTTTTGCAATGTTGCAAACAACTCCCGTGAAATAGGAGCATCATCATCACAAGTGGTATGAACTGTAGGTTCAATAGGTGTATCATGCGACATATTAGTAGCTTGCGCTCTAGTCACTACTGCATTTGCAGTTTGAATATGTCGCTCTTCCCATTCAGCAATTTGCTGTGGTGAACACTCTTTAATACCATGTATGCGACCAAGTATTAAATCACAAATTGGATTTGGAAGAAGACATGCTTGGATCTGTCCTGAAAAAAATGGTGTATGAAGTGTTATAATGGCTGTGGGAAATGTTTCCACAGTTCCGCCAAACGTCACACATTTCACAACCCTGCCCGTCGCACAACTAGGGTCGATCAGCGAAGTCCGGACGCCCACAGTGGTACAACCTGAGTCGAATAAAAGAGAGCATGAAATATTGTTAACAAATCCTCTGTTAAACTTAAGAGAGCCCTGTCCCTGGTGTACTGACGCAGCAGTGGCCGTACAGACTGCAGGTAGACTAGGCAAGGTATGTCCGCAACGCAGCGTCGTGATCGCCTTGGGTTGGAAAAGAGTAGAGCATTCTGAACAATCTTTGACTTGGGTACAATCAAGAGAACAACACATAGCATTATGAGTTTCAACTCCTTTACCCTGTTCAATGTTAGCCTGTGTATCACTAAAAGCGACATTAGAATGTCTACCTGTATTACTCGACGATCTTTCTCTGCGACGCGATCGATTTTGATTATTTGCATTAAAATTGCCATAATTGTCTTTTCTACTAGAGTTAAAATTTGGATGAGTCCGATAGTTTGTATAATTAAAGTTATGCTGTTCTTTAAAATTTTTATTCCAAGAACCTTGTCTGTTTTGCGGACCCTGAGATTTTGATCTCCAGTTTTGTCTATTATAATGTCCTTGATTATTTTTAAAATAATTGTTACCAAAATCTCGCGATCTGTGAGCTTGGTTCCAAGAAACATTAAATGGAGCAGATTGTTGAAATTGCTTCCCTTTGTAAAAGTTATCATTGTTAAAATTGTAATTATTTCCCTTATTGACATACCTATCAGCACTAAAAGAACGATTGCGTGAAAAAATTGTTTTGTTGTGCTGCAAAAGCAACAGGCAATTCATTCTTAATCTGTGCATTACTTAGATCCATGGTTGGGTGAGCAGTGCAAAAGTTTTTTGCATGTTCTTCTAAATTTTTCATTGATAAAGGTTTCCGTTCGTGTAAAAATGCGAGAAATGTAGGATTTACAGACGAAAGTACCTTATCGCGCATCAGTAAATCGAAGAGACCTTCATACGACTTTTCAATTTTGGATAATTCGATCCATCTTTCTAATGTTAGTCGTATCTGTGACAGAAAATCACTAAAATTTCTGCCAGATTGAGGTAGTAATGTATGAAATCTTAAACGATATTCGTCTTCTGTCATTTGGAATTTTTGCAGAAGTGCTGCTCTAAGAGCATTATAGTCATTTTTCTCACCAATGCTGGTGGTATGATAAACTGCTAATGCATCCCCTGTAAGTAATCTGGATAAATATGTACAGTATAGCGCTTTATCCACGTTATAAGACCCACAAGTGGCCTCAAACCTATCTAGGAAGAATATCACGTCATCAGACGGGGGATTAAATTTTGGTAATTTAAGGTGAATTTCCTTAAAATGATCCTGTCTGGATGAAGTTTGGCTTTCAAAAGTTCTCTGAGAATTAGCTTCCTGAGTTAACCTAAGTCTCTCATATTCTGACTCTGCTAATTTTAGTTCATGCTGTCGTTTTCTATCATTCTCTTCCCTCTCAAGCTGAAGTCGTAATGTATTTTGTTCAGCTATTAATCTTCTTTCTTCCATTTCCTTTTGTTTAACTTCCACTTCTTTTTGTTTCTGTTCTGCCTCTCGCTGAAATCGTTTCTCTTCCAATTCAGCGGTTAATCTCATTTTTTTCTCCTCTTCCTCAGCTATAAATTTCCTCTTCTTCTCATGTTCCTCAGCATCAATCCGTTTTTGATCTGCCTCAAATTTCATCTTCTTCTCTTGTTCCTCAGCCTCAAGTTTCATCTTCTTCTCTTTCTCTTCCGCCTCAGATTTCCTCCTTTTCTCATCTTCCTCCGCCGCAATCCTTTTTTGATCTGCCTCAAATTGAAGTTTTTCTAGTCTTAAAGTTTCTAACTTTCTCTGTTCGGCTTCTATTTCTTGAGCTTTTTTATATTCTGCAAGTGCAAATGCTTTTGCTTCATCAGGAGCCATCTGAAGAGCTTTTGCTTGCTTAATGAAATAGTCTAAGGTAGCCATTATTCAATATTATTATGTAATAATACTATTTAAAAGTGTTACTACAACTAGTGGTCTTCGTTCCTGTTCTAGAACGGTAAAATCAATTTATATAATAGGCAATAATATTTATAATTAATAATGTAATTTATAACATGAAATGATGTGAAAGTAATAACGTGACAGACAATAGCACAATACTGACGCGACACGATAATTAGGACAAATGAAAACGTTCGCAGAAATCCAATGAAAATAATATATGGAACTAAAATGGAATGTCGTAAAGAATTACGATGATAACTGCGATCAAATATTCAACAGGACAATAGACACCACAGTGTAAAAACATATGCTTTGTAAAAAACTGAACGACAGCAAAGGTGAGACGGACAATAATCACATACAAAATACATCCTGAAACTAAGGTACAAGTAAAAATAGCTACCAAAAACAACGATTAAAACTTGACACTACAGCTAAAACAGTCAGGTGTCACAGACTACCAGACACAGTGGACCAAAGATCCTTCTATGCTCACGCATAGGAACATTCCACTGCGGGAAGTCTGCAAAATAATGTCCTACAGAACACTTAAGACGGACCTGTGGTGAAACTGGTATTTTCCCGTCCTAAGTCGCCATTCCCAACCTCCCACGAAGAATACAACACATATAACATGTAACATGTAAAATATAGATATGGACATATCACGGAAGGCACAGCTAAAAGTAATAAAGCGTATAAGGAGAACACGTTATACTTAACTCGCGTGCAGGTAAAAAATCAATGTGCCTCGTCTCCGTGTATGTACGTGTGAGGATAAAATACTTCGTTCTGAGTATTAGACCACAGCTTGCACGTAATAGTGACAAAGAGATGATCCCAAGATGTTGTCGCCTTGAAAGTTCAGATCTTCAGATGATCCCAAGATGTTGTCGCCTTGAAAGTTCAGATTTTCCATTGCTGATACTTGTATAGGGTACGTTTCCTGTGAAATTCTAGATTTCATAAACACACTGGAGCACCAATTACTGTTGAGTTCGTTTTATGGTTGAGTACAGTTTATACTGGTGAAGAGGTAGCTTCAAACGCGAATGGTTAAAATGAACGAATGTCAACAATATTCTTCCAACGAACTTCAACAAGTAGTGAACTGGGCAAGTACTGGCAGTACATAAGTCGGTGATAACTGTACATCGATTTTATTCAACATGACACAGACGGAGTGGACAAGACTAACATCGTCACAGGCGCAAAGATCATACATCAGCATAATGGTAATTACTTTTAAAGTTCCTGAAGATTCTCTACCATAAAGTCCTCTGACTCAAGTGACTAAGGATCACAAAACTGTTACCGTATAATATTCTTCTCATTCAAGTCCGTTGACCTTCTCTCAAGGACGTCTATCATGGTAACGTATTCATACTCCAGGATAAAATCTTCCATATCATACTTCACAATCCCATACGTTCTCCAAAACATAACGTTAGATAGCATATAGTTTCAAACAAAGTCATACACGATAATACGAACAGGTTAGAGATTCCAGTTGGCTAACCTCTCCCATTCTATGCCACGCTTCTGGCATTGTTGTAACATCATATTAAAACATGTGCATAAGGTAATCAATAACTTCTTCCACTCGTAGGAATCCTTCTTCTACGATACAAATCCTAAAGGCAAACGACTCTGTAGATCCATTCTAGGAATAACATATTCCCGCTAGACTAGTATTAGAGCGGCCTTATAATACAGCTTTAAATAAGAAGTGGGGCGATAACTTACGTGACATTGCTGCTATTGGTTTCGACCTGAAGACCAATACAGATCACTAGAATAAATGGCTTTCCATAAACATGCCATTGAATACAAATATAATATAACAATCACGGACATAAACAAGTTCCATGTTGCCCCTTCAAAAATGACGTCACAAACTACTCAACTAGGTTACCCGTGCGTCCCAAAGCAACACTCACTGCTTCGTGCACGTCAGTGCGCGAATCATTCGACCGCACAAATAATATAACTATATCAAGACTGGTGCGTACATTTGGCAGGACCGAAGACTACCCCCTTAGGTAATAAATGTACGTAACAACTCTACAATGCTGTGAAAAAAACAATTTCTATATTTGTGTGGTCAGCAAGCCAATAAACAGATCGTTTGTCTAGGGGAATATTATTATTAATGTTACTCAACCTCACGAGACAACCACACTCTTGCTCTATCTAGACTATAAAAGATTTGATCTGATTTTAGTCAATTTTCTAGATACAGAGTAGATCCAGATTTGGAAACAAACTCAATCGGACGTACTAGAAAAGACAAATCTAAGGAATTCGCACCCATTCAGTGGTACTAGTTCAAGATCTAGCTCAAATTCCCGGAAAACGAGCTCTCCATTCAGTCGTTAGATTTTAGATAGGTATTTAAGATAGATAGGTCCCGTCTGAATAGAACTGAAAAAGGTGGTACTCAGTGAGAGGTAAGGTAAAGAAATAAATTTCACGAGAGAAATGGTGTAAGGTAGAGTCTGTCCGTGGATTGAGAAGATACTTTAGTCCAGCCTATCATTTACGACTGAAATTAGTTGATCAGACAGTATACCTCTCTATATATATGAACATATACACTATAACCACTCACATACACACACAGATAAGTGACGACAATTAGACGCACAATCGTGAAACTATATTAATGGTGTAGGGATATTGGGACGAGCTGACCAACACATGTAAGTAAGTTTTATGTTAAGTTTATTTATCATAAAGAACTTCACAACATGCATTATCGAAATAGCAAAATATAAAACTCATATGTTACAGAAAATAATAAAGAAGTAGACCCTTAAGTGCAATCCCCTCTGTTGAGACAAGATCCCGTTAGAAGAAGATATTAACCCCCGAAAAGGTCAAAAGATTAGCACTAAGGTATAGAATTTGACTATACTGTAAATAATAGAGTTCTTAATGAATATATTCTGGAAATAACAGTATTAGCAAACCAAAAAACCAAGAAAAAAAAACAAAAAACAAAAAACAAAGTGAGTACAATTCTTATACGATAAAAGAATTATTCATTCATTCTTTTCTCTCTTCTCAGACAACAGTGGCCCGTTCATTCGTTCTTACCTAATTGTTGATTAACAACGTCTGGAACATAGTTTCATGGATCACACAGCAAATCCTGTGTTATTTTGGCAAAATAAACCCCAGCTCCTCAAAGACTGATTAAATCCTCTGTAGCAAGTGTAATTTGCTGGGGAGGTTAAGATGTTATTCCTAACAAGAAAGATAGTTGTGTCTGTGTCAACTGTGTGAGGTCAAGGACATGTAGGTCCCTGACTCTAAAAGAATTATGGTGATAATGATATATATTATCAGGGAACCTAACGCTACCTCCCTAGATCTCACACAGTCCGTATTTTGATTCTAGTGGCTGGTGTATGATGTCTCTAGTGTCTAGGGGTGAAATAAAAATGATGGAACATCAACACAATACACTTTAACTCACTATAAGAAAATGAATAAGACTGTGGTTAAAGTTTTCTTTAAAATTTGAATGTTTTTTCTTTGTACAATTTAATCTGCCTGTCCCGCCATCTCTTTTGGACAGGTCTTTGAAAATGAGGAAATATATTTACATATAATGCTGTAACTAAAAATATGGACTCTTGGTCCTATGAATATATTGTTATTATAGAGTTCCTGTAGGTGTATTCACAGACTAAAACTTTAATAGTTGCTAGTGATAGTCAATGGTTATGGGGAGCTGTTGTTTTCATCATGCCCCATATAATTCTGTTTTATTTTGAAAAGAACCAGTTTATTTGGATGAAGTGTAAGATGTCCCAGCTGTTAACGTGTCACCTGGGATTCTTGGAATGACGAAAAAAAGTCAGTATAGATCAGCACACACGCACAGGCTCCTTCAGGCTATCTGATGACAGCAAAAACTTTATAATGGAGACTTTTCTCTTCTCACTCACTCATCAGGTTTCCTGTCACCGGATGGTAACAGGAAATAAAAACCCTGTAATAAAAAGACACCCTGGCCTTTTCTTATCTGATCACATCGTCTTATCCCTATGTATACATGATGGTATGGGGTCAGCCTCGTGTGCATTCATGTGCATCAGCCCCTAATTTTATGACTCATACCTTTCTGTGACCACACCTCAGGTCCCTATGGCAGATACGCCACTGTACTTTTACATAGTTTGCTTCAATCCAATAATGTGGAGTAACCACGTCTCCTTTTATATGATTTTCCTTTTCTTTTCAAAATTATAAACGCTCTAGGCATGTTGAAGAGTGTTCATAGAACACTGAGGCTTACTAACATCTTCCAATACAAACTTATTAATATAAAATGATAATAATATGCAACAGTCAAATACAGTTCAATGTGAGGACTCAATAATGTTTGCTCCCGGCATGTCCTTCACTTTTTCCCATAGCAGTATCTAACTTTGGCAGTTTTAATAAAGCATGTAAATACATAAAGCATTCTTATCACTAATTCAAAGAAATATGTCACAAATAACGTTGACTGGCAAAGAAATGGCCTCAGTTTTGCTCTGCCCCGTCTAGATAGTGAATGTAGTAGTTAATGTTACAATTATCACATCTGCTCTCAACGTAGCTGTTTGTATACAATTTTCTAGTCAAATGGCCACGAGACCACTATGCCTTTTGCCAATATCTATTAGAGCCGACCAATGAAAGCAGGCACTACTAAATCTTTTTGAATTTAGTTTGAAAAAACAAAACCAAAACTCCAAACAAACTATGTGCCTCGTAGTCCATTGGTCAGTCTGCGTTAGTTATGCCAATAGAAAAAGATGTTTAGTTTTAGTTAACCTTTTTCCTATCTCCCCCTTTTACTCCTATACTCTTATACCAACGAATAAAATTTGAATTACTCCCATGCCTCTTTTTTAAACTTGCGTCCCCAATAACGTTATGTGTAACGAGCAAGAACAACAGTCTGTCCGTCCAAGCGTTCTTAGACATATAGTATTTTCTCAATAACTTGGCTAATACTTGGACTACCATATTTTTTAAAAACATATTTTTGCTCAGGGGACACTAAGCTATCCTACGATATGATTTTTATAGTCAGTTTCCTTATGGTTTAGATTTTCAGTTTTGTCACTGTCAATCGTCAAATATAACTTTTTACACAAGTCGGCCATCTTCCCCCCTGTCTCTATCATTTCTTTCATTATTCAAATAACCAACTAGTTTGAGTGACGTCAGAATTTTTCCGCTAGGAGGAAATGGAAAACTGTCTGTGTGTTTGTCTCTGCTGGCTTTGCCCACAGCGTGTATATATTAAAGAGACTGCGTGCAGAGCGAAGAGGGGTTTTTCAAACCGTTGGTAGTGTTGACGTTAATTATTACAATCGTCTCGTTCTTACTACTGAGAAATGTCCGAATTATTACAAATTTTAGTGTTAAAGTTAACATATTACGTTAATTCAAACGCCAGTTTGGTCACACAGTTCTGGCAATTCGTTAATTATAAGCTTTTCCCTCGTATCGTACAGCAGATCGGCGCGATGTTAAAATGTTTATTGTACGTTTCGAAACAGAAACTAAAAGCGTGTTAGATTTTTACGGCGGGTCATTTTTTAAGCATTTCCACTGCACCAAAGGCAGCGCTCTACTGGCGTCGAAGATGAAAATAGTCCGACACCTGAGGGCTGGTGTATTTTTTATTATAGGACTAAAATCTTACTGAAATAAGCGATTATCTCTCAGATTTCGCTACACACCTCCCTTCCTAAAACATGCATCCATTGCAGGTTACAATCTGTGAGATAACTTAGCGCAAATGAAGTCCTACGTTTTTTTCTGATTTTCATCACAAGGATGTCTACTTAAAAAATCTGCACCGACGTTCTGAAGGCCGGGAATATATTCAATCAGAAATGAATATGGCTGTAATAATAATGACCATCTTAATAATCTGACATTTTTATGCTTTCCCTGTGATAGGAATACGAGAGGTAAATGATCTGTTTGGACCACAAATGTCCTGCCATATAGATAAATCTGAAATTTTCTTATAGCCCATATTAACGCCTAACATTATTTCTCACTTGTTGAATAATTTTTTTCCGCCTTGTTCAACTTGCGGCTTGCATAAGCGACTGGGTTCAATTCCCCATTTTGTAAGGAGGACCTTTGCAACAATGTAGCGCCCAGGCCCACATTGCTTGCGTCACTTCTCACAACAAATTCTTGATTCAAGTCAGGCAATTGCAATACTGGCCTGCTTGTGAGTTTTTCTTTTAACTCCTGGTAAGCCAATTCACACTGTGCTGACCAATTTATTATATCAGGTTGTCCCTTTCGAGTTAAATCCGTCAGAGGAGCACATATAGAGTTAAAATGTTTAATGTACTGTTATTAGAAACCACACAACGACACACAAGATCGCACATCTTTCTTTGTTTGTGACCTAGGTGTTCTTTTCAGTTTCTCCAGATTCTTGGGGTCAGGGGTCATGCTGCCCTGATGTACGGTATGTCCCAAGAATTCCAACTCTTTACACCCAATACAACATTTTGTTGGTCTAGCAGTCAAGTTAGCCTCTCTGAGTCTATCAAACAGCATATTCAAAGAGTTAACATGTTCCTCAAAAGTTTCAGTAGCAATGAAGATATCATCCATGAAATTCGAGATACATGGATTTTTCAGGGGATCCAACAATTTTCGCATCATCCTAGAAAACACACTCGGGGCATTTTTCAACCCAAACGGTAGCATGTTGAACTCATAATGACCTTCCGAGGTGCTGAAGGCTAAGTAAGGTCGAACCTCAGGCTTTACTGGAATTTGATAATTGCCTTTGCTAAGATCCACCTTGGAAAAATATTTTGCCTTGTTCAGCCTGGCAAAAAGTTCAGTAGTATCAGGTAATGGATCCACCTGATCTTCTGTGACAGCATTCAGTTTCCTGTAATCTATGCACAGTCTATGTTCTCCCGATGGTTTCCGCAACAAAACCACACAGGAACTATAAGGAGACTCACTGTGAGAAATAATCCCTTCTTGTAACAGATAATCTATCTCCTCTTTCAAAGCTTTTTCCTTAGCGAACGGAATAGAATAAGGCCTCATACAGATGAGTGTTGGGTCTAGTAGTTTCATATCATATTCCAACAAATTTATGTGCCCCGGCTTATCCGTTAACACGTCTGTATGTTTCTCCAGGACCTTTTGAATCCTCTCCCTCTGTCCTTTTGTCAGGTGATTACTGATCTTCACCTGTTCAAACGTTTCACTGGGCTTCAGTGGATATTCAACTGAGGTGAGAGGTTCATTTTTCATTTCGGTTGCAATTGACAAGGCCATTAAGTGTGTTCCTTCCTGGATTTGTCTGTCCAGATATTTCTTCAAAAGGTTCACATGATAGACTTTTTCCTTTCCCTTCTTGTCTATCTTATAATTTGTTCTGGATACCTTTTCCAAAACTGTATATGGACCTTGCCATCCGATCTGAAGTTTATTGTTGCTGCCTGGTAATAGAAGAAGCACCTTCTCCCCTACAGCAAGCTCCCTATCCTTCGCTTTTTTGTTATAATAAGCAGCATGCTTTTTCCTGGCTTGTCTCAAATTTTCATTGGCCAGTTTCCAACTAGTTTTTAAACGAGTGGTCAGTTCGTTCACATATTGGTATGATGAGGTAACAGTCTCTTCTGCCTTCTCATCTGTCCACGTCCTTAACAAGGCTTCCAGTGGACCTTTTATTGGCCTCCCAAATAACAGGGTTGCGGGAGCCATCCCGGTTGAATTATGTGGAACTTCCCGATAAGCAAACAATGCAGCGGGCAAATATTGGTCCCACGTATCAGGTTTCTCATGTGCCAGCTTTCTCAGGATAGAAATGAGAGTCCCATTGAACCTCTCTACCTGGCCGTTCCCTTGGGGGTGATACGGACTACAATGAAAGTGCTTGGCTTGAAATAACCTAAAAACTTCTTCTGTTAGTTTTCCCTTGAACTGAGAGCCGTTATCAGTCAAGATTTGATGCGGGAATCCTAACCTCGTGAATATAGTAAGTAATGCCTCTGCCACATGTTTCGAATCGATTGACGACAGGGCTACCGCCTCTCCCCACATAGAACAAGTGTCCACCAGAGTAAGGATGTAACTGTTCCTCCTCTTGGTCCGAGTGAGAGGTCCCACAATATCCACTGCAACTCTCTCAAAAGGTGTTCCCACTATGGGCATTTCCCCTAGAGTTGCTGGAGCAGTCCAATGCTTCGGAGCTACTCTCTGACATTCTGGACAGGATTTTACATATCTCTTTATGTCCTCCGTTATCCCGGGCCAGAAATAATGACAAGCTATACGCTGTCCGGTTGCGCTGATCCCCATATGACCACTAAAGGGAACTGCATGTCCTAATTCCAACACTCTCTCCCGATATGAAGTTGGAAGTACCAGTTGGCTGTGACCATTTGTTCCAGTTCCGGTCTTCCTGTACAACAATTTGTTCTTCATATAATAATCCCCTTTGCTTGGAGGTGTGTGGCATTTAGGTAATTTCTTAAAGCAAGGCTTGAGTGTCCTATCTTCAGCCTGTGCCTTCCTCATCTCCTCTGGATGAGTATTTATTGGCTCATCTTCTTCCTTTCTGGATTGTGAACGGGTCTGGGCTGCTGCCAGAACCACAGGTCTCTTGGGATTCCCCAAGAAGACATAACGACATCCCAATATCAGAGGGTAAATGGGTGCGTCTATCACTGCTGCTCTGATTATTCCTTCCACATAGCGAGTTTTCACTGTTATCCTTGCAATGGGAAGTTTCATGAGTGGTAGGTCCTTGGTCGCCCCTTGTATCTCCACTGTTTCTGTGGTATACTGATCCGGGTTCACCAAGTGCTTACTCACAACGGAATCAAAATCCAAACAGGTATCGTAAAGGCACTTAATTGTGACTCCATACTGGAGGATGGTAAGGTTCCTGCTGTCCAGTAGGTTTTACCTTTACTTCCTTTTTCCCCAACTTCATAGCAGCACATCCAGAAGGTTTCCTTGTACAAAATTTGGTGTCATGACCCTCTCTCTTACACCATTTACAATAGTATCTATTTTGATAAAGGGGTTTTCTTTCCTCATATTTCCTGTCATTGAACTGTGGGTTTTTATGTTTATTATCATTGCGTGGCCTATCGAAATTTTGCTTAAACTTGTTACCCTGATCTTTATTCTCAAATCTATTTGAGTTTTGTGGGGCAATATAATTTTCTACATGCTTCTTTTTGGCGCCAGCTACCTCTTCCTGGGCTGCCTGATATCTCTCAGCGACATTAAGTAATTCCCCCAGCCTCTCTGCACCCTGTTCCATGAGAAACTTTCTCAAGTCTGGAGCCATGGACTCTCTCAATTGCTCAGTAAGGATCATTTCTTTAAGATCTTGGGTTTTCCCCAGAGCAGTCCATTTCTCCAAGTAAGTCTCTAACCGTGCAGAGAACTTGTGATAAGTCTCACCAACAGTATCTTGGCATTTCTAAACTTTTTCCTGTAAAATTCACCATTCTTTTCGTATCTTAACAAAAGAGCCTGCTTTAAACATGTCATAATTGTCTTGGTCATCCCTGCTCATTTTGGAAAAAACATCATAAGCTATTCCCCGAAGACCTTGGGATAACTTCAAGCTCCATCTTTCTTTTTCTAGCCCATAAGTTGTAGCTAATACCTCATACCTACTTAGATATGATTCAATATCATCATCTCTCTCAACAAAATAATCTAAGTGAAACCCCATAGCTGAGTTGGAGGCCCCCTGACTAGCAGTCGTATCAGAGGTAGAGGTGCTGTGACCATTTTCAGGAGCATGGCCTTGCAACTCCAACTCCCTTAGTCGCAACTCATGCTCCCTCTGTAACCTTTTATCTTCTGCCTCTGCTTCCCTTTGCAGTCGTTTTTCTTCTGCTTCCCTTTCTAATTTTTTCTCCTCAAATTGGAGTCTTTTGATCTCAGCCTCTCTATCAGCCTCTAATGCCCTAGCCTCCTTCTCAGCCTCAATTTTTAAACGTTTATTTTCTGCCTCTCTATCCAACTCTAATTTCTTCATCTCTCTGGCATCTTCTAATTGCATTCTCCTCTCTTCAGCTAACCTATGTTCTTCCCTAGCAATAAACTTATCACATTCTGAGGTGACATGGTCAATCAAAACTTGACCCTCCATGTTCATCTCTTTCGCAGTCTGCACAGCAGCAGAGCAAAACTTGGCCAAATCCGCCATTTGATAAATACTAAAATGTTCTAACTCAAATTCTAAACAAGTACAACTTTAATTAATTATTCCAGGCTCTGACACTTCATCAATTCCCAACTCTTGGGCAATCTTAATAATGGGGATTCCCTGGGTAAATAGAAATGTTGTTATAGCTAAATCCCACAACAGGACCCTAATATATGTAGTACTAGCAGTTCCAATCCCGGACAAGCCTACTGTTACACACAGAATTTTTTCTAAAGACATTGTATAATTATTTCTAAAGACATTGTATAATTAGCTTGTCTGAATTGTACACTTTAAATTGTTTCGGTCAAAGCTAGATAACCCTAGTTTGACTGTGATTACCATTTTCAATGATGGTTACCTTCTCTAGTGACGGGACACGTCGGTCCATTTTTTGAGAACGATGTGTGGTCATTCTCCTTATATGGTAGTATCGGTCAACTGTTTCTTGGAATGATTGAAACCAGTGTTGAGGTTTTTATTCCTGTCCATATAAGGCGCGATTTATTACAAATCTTTATCTGGAATGTTCCCTACATCGTCTCGTTTGATTCTTACTCAGGTGTATGCGTTCTGCGCATGTCCGGACGTTAGGTGTGTCTGGGAAGCTTTCCTGTCGGGGAATCAATGAAAAGTTGTGAAGTAGATAGGACGCTTCTTGCGTCTCTGTGATTCTTTGATAGGGAATTAGGAGCCCTATTGTGAGTTAGTTTAGCTTACAAGGTCCTTCCCTTGATGATTCAAAAACGCCTGGAGGCGTGTGTTTTTGTGGTGTTGATTTCAAAACAAGGTAATACCTCATTTATGTTTCAAATCTGTAATCTAACTTTATGTTGACAATGGTCGATCTCTGCTCACTTACGAATTACAGAAATAGAGGTTCTTCTACTAGAAGTCACGCCCCAGGTATCTTCATACCTGAGATTAATATGTACACGGGTCATACTTAGCCTGAAGGACAGTTCTATGTTCTATGAACGTCGCTATGTCAGCGATTGCACCTACGTGGAGGTTAGACTTAGGAATGCCTGTAAAGGTCAGCTTGACCTATACTCCTGGAACACCATCCTCGTGCGACTTATGATTAGACTCATTTAGCACATCTGATCAGTGAGAGGAGTATTGATGCACTTTTGTAATATTGGAGCCAACAGTATAATTCCCTTGGCGCCATATCATTATTTGAGTATATGCCAGATGCATTGATGAACATAACTTATGCTGATTTTCGTGAACTGTTATGACTATGGTTTATTGTGAAATGGATGTACAGTTACCTGTCTTGTGGCGTCAGATAATAAACATTGGAAACGTCAATAGCAGTTACACCTTTATATGACTTTCCATGTCATGCTACATATGTTGTGAACTTGTGAACCACATCACCCACACTCACAGTAACCAACAACAGACCAGACAAGACACCTCCCACTGCAACTTATTATATCCCTGGTGTCTATAGGGGTACTCTACTGGGTTGCTGACTATCAACAGCTTCGGACTGATACCTATAACGTCCATAGTGGCCAGATTTGTGGTCTATCATTTTAGTGGCCAGTAGTCAGCCTAAATCCACCCTTATCATCGTGGTGGCCAATAACTGGTTCGTCTGTTACCAGCACTCACGGGGTTCAACAAACCCATACAGCTATTATCAATCAAGTTTGTACTGCACTACCTTCAAGATTCTACATCGTCATGCACGATTTTGAAAGTACCCGGCGTTGCTGCATTCAGAAGGTCAAGATTCTACATCTTCATGCAATATTTTGAAAGTACCCGGCGTTGCAGCATTCAGAAGGTCAAGTGCCGTTTGAATCAATTTTGCTGCATTGCTGTGACAAGTTCCGAAACAACATTCCTGAATCAGAAGCTCGTTTTCCTGCGTCATTACTGTTTATGGAAGCAAGTTCAGAGGTCGATCAACGTTGGATCTCCATCCTTAGAATGCTGATCATCACCTGTTCTGCACCGTGCTGACGTTTGGACATATAGAAGTTAAGTGGCCTGTTTTGTTTGTGAACTGTGCCCTTATATTCTAACTGAGCCTTCTGTATTTCTTCACATTCTTGCTGTTTTTTGTTACATGTTACATGTTTACATGTTATATGTTATTTGCATATTTATATGTTTATATTTCAGCGGGCTGGTTGGGTAGGTGACTATCATAAGAGATACCACGTCATAGAGGTCTTATGATAGCGTTCTGGTAGGAGCAATTTCCTTAATTGGAAATTGTTAGCAATATTTATTGCTATTTTTGTTAGTTGTGACGATATGTGCAGTTTTGTTTTCGGTATTTTTTCGCATTCTTTAGTTTTGTTTTGATTTGTTTGTATTTGTAGGTCTCCTCTTTTCTATTATTCAGTTCTTTACACCATTTTTGTTTATACATTGTGACGTCATTTGTTTGTTTACATTTTTCGCATTTGTCATCACATTCTTTGTGATATTTTCTTTTAGTTTTCGCTGTTTATTTAGTTGACTTTTGCGAATGTTTTCGTATTGTCTTTGATCCTTGTTATTGTTTACATTGTCTTTGATCTTTGTTATTGTTTACATTGTCTTTGATCTTTGTTATTGTTTACATTGTCTTCGATCTTTGTTATTGTTTACATAGTTCTTGCATAGTTAGCTTTCACTAATGTTACATATTTGCTCATGCACTATTGTTTGTATAGTGCACTTATCATAACTAACTGGTGGTTTTTGCTTATGCACTATTAACTGTGTAGTGCAGTTATGAAAAATAACTGATGGATATATGGTTATGCACTAATTTGTGTAGTGCCCTGATGATTAAGAAGTGACTGGTGATATTATTATACATTTGATAATACAAGTTCTTTGTCAAAGACTTGTTTCCCACAGAGATTGGGATAAACATTGTGATTATACAAGTACTTTATTTAAGTCTTGTTACTATTAAGGTTGAAATAAGATAATTAATTATTTCAGGTTTTGGACTCATAATATTAGACATTATGTCTACACTTGAGTACTTTATTGAGCAAGGGAAATCCCTTGGTAAGACTGGTGATAAATTGGAAGAATATGCGACTACTCAATATGATAAAGCATTAAAGGTGGAAGAAAAAAAAATTGAAATAGAAGCTGAACAAAAGAAATTGCAGATGCAAGTGGATGAAAGGAGGTTCCAAATGGAAATTGAAAAACAGAAAAGAGAAGCTGAAGCTGAGGAGAGAAGATTGGACAAAGAAGCTGAGGAAAGAAAAATTCAGCTACAATTGGATGCTGAAAATAAAAGACTTGAAAAAGAGGCTGAAAATAACAGACTTGAAAAAGAGGCTGAAAATAAAAGAATTGAAAAAGAGGCTGAAAATAAAAGACTAGAGATAGAGGCTCAGGCTGAAGAGAAAAAGTTACAAAGAGAGGCTGATGAGAGAAAAGCAAAAATAGAGCATGAAGAAAAACTCTTAGCTTTGGAGTTAGAAAAGTTGAAATTGTTGAACACTGGTAATGCTAATGATGCAAATAAGGTGTCAGATAAGTTCAATACAAGTACTTTTAAGATTAAACTACCTGTATTCAATGCTTCCAGTGACGATATAACGTTTTATCTGGATAGATTCGAACGTGCATGTAAAACACATAACATAGATAAATCACTGTATGTTTATCAGTTGTCCAATTTACTTAGAGGTGATACTTTGAGTATGTTAAGTATGGTAGATGAACCTGACAAGAACAATTATGAGGTTATCAGGGCAGTCTTGTTAAAGAAGTACCAACTTAACGAAGACGGCTATCGTCTTCAATTTAAAAATATGTTGCCAGATACTGGAGTTGAATTCTCTGAATTCATTTCAAAGATACGTCTTACTTTTTCACGATGGGTTGAGCTGTCTAAGACAGAACATACATATGAAGCACTTATGGACTTACTACTTAGAGACAAGGTTATGTCTTCTGTCAATGAATCTTTTCTTTCTTTTCTTCATGAGCGTAAGCCTAAAAACATAAAAGAAATGGAAGAATACTGTTGCCAGTATGTCACTGCGCATCCTCACGTAACCATTAGCAACTCTAAAGTAAAAGAAGGTCTGCCAGTTGCTTCGGCAGCACCTTATGGCCCAAATTTCATGCGTAAATTTCAGGGTAGCCAACAAAATTTTAATAAGAAGAGTAACCGTAATTATGCTCAGAATCATAGCAATCAATTTCAGGGTGATTCTTCTTCGCAGAACTGGAGACAAGCTGATACTCCACGGTATACTACTCCCAATAATTTTAGACATTTTCGCAAAGGTAGTCAGTATAGAGGAAACTATTTTTCGCGGAGACCTCAAAACCAATATAATAGAGGTTCTCAACAGTATAGAAATGGTAATGACAGTTATGGAAACTGGAATTCAAACCAGGATAACAATTACAGTAGGGAGTTTAATGATAATTGCAGAGGCAATAATGGTCGCGGTAGATCGCAACATAAAAGAAAGAGATATCAACAGGCAAACTCTGTACAGCAGGAGTCTCAGGGAGCATGTAAACAAGGTGATGATGATAAAAACTCTAGTGCTATCACATGTTCTGCCTTTGACTTTAGTAGGGCAACTAAATGTCCCCAATGCAGTACTTTGTTCGAACCGACTACCGTAACTACTTTAAGCTGTGGTCATCCTCTTCCCGCTCTTTCTGCTGCTGTTGCGCATGACGGGAGAGGTTCTCTTATACTACATAAGGGTCTTGTAAATAGTAATCCAGTCTCAGTTCTATTTGATTCTGGATGTACTACTATTGGTGTTAGGCAATCTCTTGTAAATCCATCCTGTGCTACAGGAAAGGTCATCAAATGTGTAACATTTGGTGGCACTTTGGAAAAGTATCCTACTGCCATAATACATATTTCTACTCCCTTCTTTACGGGAGATGTCCACGCGTGTCTCCTTCCAAACCCTATTGCGGACCTTATTATTGGTCATATTCACGGAGTTAGGGAATGTACCCCACAGCAGATTGCTGTTTGGGAGGAGCAAAACATTGAAGCTACCAATGCGGTGGTCACAAGAGCACATGCTCTGGATCCACCTCAAACTTCATTAACGGATAATAATGAAGTAGATAGCAAAAATAGTCACTGCATTATTTCTCGTGACTCATTCATAAAATTGCAAGAAGAAGATCCTTCTTTACAAACATTCTTCATTCTAGCAAAAAAAGGTGATCCAAATCAGAATACTATTAGAAAGTCTTGGATTTCTATGAAGAACGGCGTACTTGTGCGTATGGTACAAGACTCAACTACGTCTACACATTCTCAAATTCTTGTGCCTAAGAGTATGAGATTGCAAATATTGCAACATGCTCATGACTCGCAATTTGCTGGACATATGGGTTTTTCCCGTACAAAGTCGAGGGTTCTTGCGGCTTTCGTTTGGCCATTTGTGAGCAAGGACATACGAATTTACTGTCGTTCTTGCAAAGTATGTCAGGAGGTCAAATCGAAAGGACCACGACATGCTGCGACTATCCAGGCTGCTGACATTCCTATTCGCCCTTTTCAGAAAATGGCAATAGATATTATCGGCCCTTTTAGGATCAAGTCGGCCAGAGGACATCAATTTATCCTTACATGTGTCGATATGTGCACACGTTGGCCAGAGGCTATACCTCTCAAGAGCATCTCCACTGCCGATATCGCAGACGCTCTTTGGCTAATATTTTCTCGCTTGGGATTCCCCGGAGAAATATTGTCAGACCATGGCACTCAACTTATATCCGACACTATGTCACAGGTAATGTCTATGCTACATATTAAAAGGTCTCTCAGCAGTATCTATCACCCAATGTCTAATGGGTTAGTTGAGCGTTTGAATAGAACACTCAAAACTTTACTTGGGAAGATAACTGAGGATCATCCTCAGGATTGGGACAGGGTTTTACCCGCGGCTCTCTTTGCTTATAGAGAGGTCCCCAATGAACACACAGGGTTTTCTCCTTTTGAACTTGTCTTTGGCGCGCAACCGCGCGGCCCTATGTCTTTACTCCACGATCTTATCACTGCCGATAATATTAGCGATGAGACTCAATCTTCTTACGAGTATGTCATTGCTCTTAGGCAAAAGATCATCGAGGCATGCAAACTAGCAACTTCTTCATCCGAATTTGCTAAAGAAAAGGCAAGGCAGTTTGCAAATAAAAATAGATGTCTACGACAACTTTGTCCAGGTGACAAAGCACTCGTTCTTCTTCCGTCAAGGGAGAACAGACTTCTTATTGCATGGAAAGGTCCGTATGCAATAGTCTCTAAAATTTCCGATGTCGACTATGTTGTCGATATTGATGGAAAGCATAAAACTTTCCACATAAATATGCTCACGGAATTTCATGAAAGACCTGACTATTTGCAGCCTATTTTCCAGGCAACGGACAATTCTCCAGTACCTCATGGTCATTACTCATCCCTGTCAGTTATACAGGATGAGGAAACTACTTTTTCTGATGTCAATCTTCCACTTCCTGTGATCCCACTTCATTCAACGGAATCTTGGAAAAACGTTTCCGTTTCTCCTAATCTTTCCGCTGAGGAACATCGACAAGTTTCTTCGATGTTACAAACATTTCAGGATGTCCTTACAGACATCCCGGGACACACACATGTCATTGAACATGACATAATAATAACTGACCATAATCCTATCAGAGTCAGACCCTATCCGATACCTATCCATTTTCAGTCACAAGTCGAAAAAGAATTGGATGAAATGATACGATTGGAAATCATTGAACCATCCACTTCAGCATACTCTTCGTCTATGGTTATTGTTCGAAAGAAGGATAATAACATTCGCATTTGCGTGGATTATCGCAAATTGAACCAAGTTACGAAGTTCGATGCTGAACCTATGCCTTCATTGGAAGAGCTACTAAACAAACTTTCTAATTCTAAATTCTTTACCAAACTCGACTTATCGAAAGGTTATTGGCAAGTTCCTTTAACTGAACGAGCCAAACCTTTTACTGCTTTTTCTACACCTAGGGGTTTATTCCAATGGAATTTCATGCCTTTCGGTCTTATGAACGCCCCTGCTACATTCGTACGCATGATGCGTCGAATTCTTTCATATCGTACTGATGTCATAGCATACTTAGACGATATCTGTCTGTTCAGTGATTCCTGGGAAGATCACTATTTGGGTTATTAGGAATTGCTGTCTACTCTTCGCGAGTATAACTTGACTGCAAAACCCTCTAAAGCCTTTATAGGATTTAGTGAGATTTCTTTCCTGGGTCATCGTGTTGGTCATGGTCTTTTAAAGACAGAGGACCACAATGTTTCAAAAATACTTAACATTTCTGTCCCTAAGACGAAAAAACAAGTACGGAGTCTCTTAGGTTTGATACAATTTTACGGACGATTCATTCCGAATCTGTCCTCCATTATGGCACCGCTTTCTACTTTACTGAAGAAAGGATCGCCTAATCTGATCCGCTGGTCTCAAGAATGTCAATCCTCATTGGACCAGATTAAAACTCTATTTTCATCTCCACCTATGGTTACCTACTATTGAGAAGACTTTTGTTCTTCGAAGTGACGCCTCGTCCACTGGGATTGGGGCAGCACTAATGCAGGAGTATTCAGATACTCTGCATCCAGTGATGTATATCTCTAGGAAATTAAATGCTGCAGAAAGGAATTACTCGGTTTTAGACCGTGAATTATTGGCTATGGTTTGGTCAATTCTCAAGTTGCAAAGATTCCTTCTAGGCGCACATTTCATTGTGGAAACCGACCAGAAAGCGCTTACTGCTATTTAGAGCAAAAACTTGAAGAGCTCGAGGTCCACTCGATAAGCCATAACTCTTCAATCCTTTCATTTCACGGTGCGAGCTATCCGTGGTTCGGATAATGTGATGGCAGACATTCTGTCCAGATGCCAACACGATTCCACTTAATTCTTCTGTCATATATATTTCCTGATATACAGTCCACTACTATAATGACATATCAGCACATATTTTCTCACTTTTTGGGAATTTATAACATTGTACCATATAATTTCCTTTTTTCTGTTACTGATTTTGGTATAACGGAAGAAGGCTTAGTTAGCAATATACGGGCCAAAAGCTCACATGGCCACATTTATATATTGTATTTTGATGACTGTATTAAGAGATTTAACATTTGTCTTAAAGATTTGTGTTATTGATATTTTCGCAGCACATCATTGACGTCTGCGAGATAATGTACATTGTGGAACCATGAAGTATATCAAGTCCTATCCTAATTTGGAGCGGATTATGTCCACATCTTCTAGTAACGATTATATCCATGTCTACAAGGAACAGCTGATTTATTAGTATTGATTAATAATGCATTGTATAATGTACTTTTTGTTTGAATATGTGTAAATCTATAGTGCGGTATATTAGTATATGACACCGCTGTTTGCACAACACTTCATTGTGTAATACTATGATAATATATTTAATTTCATAGATTTGTATGAGTATGATTTGGCTTGCATTATGATGTTGCCATCACTGTGGCGTATGTTGGTGGCACCTCCCTGGAATATACGTGTACACTTAGGGAAATATTTTCTCTAAGAATCTGAGATATAATCTCAGTTTCGCTCCATGCGTCGAGCTAGCCTCATATTATGCATTATATCCGCGCATCATACGTGCGTTAGGACCCTGTTTTTTTCTGGCTCTAGGATAAAAAAAATGTTTCATTTTTTTCCCCGGGGGGTGCGGTAATCTGTTACGCACAGAATTTTTTCTAAAGACATTGTATAATTATTTCTAAAGACATTGTATAATTAGCTTGTCTGAATTGTACACTTTAATTTTTTTCGGTCAAAGCTAGATAACCCTAGTTTGACTGTGATTACCATTTTCAATGATGGTTACCTTCTCTTGTGACGGGACACGTCGGTCCATTTTTTGAGAACGATGTGTGGTCATTCTCCTTATGTGGTAGTATCGGTCAACTGTTTCTTGGAATGATTGAAACCAGTGTTGAGGTTTTTATTCCTGTCCATATGAGGCGCAATTTATTACAAATCTTTATCTGGAATGTTCCCTACATCGTCTCGTTTGATTCTTACTCAGGTGTATGCGTTCTGCGCATGTCCGGACGTTAGGTGTGTCTGGGAAGCTTTCCTGTCGGGGAGTCGATGAAAAGTTGTGACGCAGATAGGACGCTTCTTGCGTCTCTGTGATTCTTTGATAGGGAATTAGGAGCCCTATTGTGAGTTAGTTTAGCTTACAAGGTCCTTCCCTTGATGATTCAAAAACGCCTGGAGGCGTGTGTTTTTGTGGTGTTGATTTCAAAACAAGGTAATACCTCATTTATGTTTCAAATCTGTAATCTAACTTTATGTTGACAATGGTCGATCTCTGCTCACTTACGAATTACAGAAATAGAGGTTCTTCTACTAGAAGTCACGCCCCAGGTATCTTCATACCTGAGATTAATATGTACACGGGTCATACTTAGTCCGAAGGACAGTTCTATGTTCTATGAACGTCGCTATGTCAGCGATTGCACCTACGTCGAGGTTAGACTTAGGAATGCCTGTAAAGGTCAGCTTGACCTATACTCCTGGAACACCATCCTCGTGCGAATTATGATTAGACTCATTTAGCACATCTGATCAGTGAAAGGAGCATTGATGCACTTTTGTAATATTGGAGCCAACAGTATAATTCCCTTGGCGCCATATCATTATTTGAGTATATGCCAGATGCATTGATGAACATAACTTATGCTGATTTTCGTGAACTGTCATGACTATGGTTTATTGTGAAATGGATGTACAGTTACCTGTCTTGTGGCGTCAGATAATAAACATTGGAAACGTCAATAGCAGTTACACCTTTATATGACTTTCCATGTCAGGCTACATATGTTGTGAACTTGTGAACCACATCACCCACACTCACAGCAACCAACAACAGACCAGACAAGACACCTCACACTGCAACTTATTATATCCCTGGTGTCTATAGGGGTGGTACTCTACTGGGCTGCTGACTATCAACAACTTCGGACTGATACCTATAACGTCCATAGTGGCCAGATTTGTGGTCTATCATTTTAGTGGCCAGTACTCAGCCTAAATCCACCCTTATCACCTACCAATTTATGTAGCAAGTGTAATTTGCTACGGAGGTTAAGATGTTATTCCTAACAAGAAAGATAGTTGTGTCTGTGTCAACTGTGTAAGGTCAAGCACATGTAGGTCCCTGACTCTAAAAGAATGATGGTGATAATGATATATATTATCAGGGAACCTAACGCTACCTCCCTAGATCTCACACAGTCCATATTTTGATTCTAGAGGCTGGTGTATGATGTCTCTAGTGTCTAGGGGTGAAATGAAAATGATGGAACATCAACACAATACACTTTAACTCACTATAAGAAAATGAATAAGACTGTGGTTAAAGTTTTCTTTAAAATTTGAATGTTTTTTCTTTGTACAATTTAATCTGCCTGTCCCGCCATCTCTTTTGGACAGGTATTTGAAATTGAGGAAATATATTTACATATAATGCTGTAACTAAAAATATGGACTCTTGGTCCTATGAATATATTGTTATTATAGAGTTCCTGTAGGTGTATTCACAGACTAAAACTTTAATAGTTGCTAGTGATAGTCAGTGGTTATGGGGAGCTGTTGTTTTCATCATGCCCCATATAAATCTGTTTTATTTTGATAAGAACCAGTTTATTTGGATGATGTGTCAGATGCCCCAGCTGTTAACGTGTCACCTGGGATTCTTGGTATGACGAAAATAAGTCAGTATAGATCAGCACACACGCACAAGCTCCTTCAGGCTATCTGATGACAGCATAAACTTTATAATGGAAACTTTTCTCTTCTCACTCACTCATCAGGTTTCCTGTCACCGGATGGTAACAGGAAATAAAAACCCTGTAATAAAAAGACACCCTGGCCTTTTCTTATCTGATCACATCTTCTTATCCATATGTATACATGATGGTATGGGGTCAGCCTCGTGTGCATTCATGTGCATCAGCCCCTAATTTTATGACTCACACCTTTCTGTGACCACACATCAGGTCCCTATGGCAGATACGCCACTGTACTTTTACATAGTTTGCTTCAATCCAATAATGTGGAGTAACCACATCTCCTTTTATATGATTTTCCTTTTCTTTTGAAAATTATAAACGCTCTAGGCATGTTGAAGAGTGTTCATAGAACACTGAGGCTTACTAACATCTTCCAATACAAACTTATTAATATAAAATCATAATAATATGCAACAGTCAAATACAGTTCAATGTGAGGACTCAATAATGTTTGCTCCCAGCATGTCCTTCACTTTTTCCCATAGCAGTATCTAACTTTGGCTGTTTTAATCAAGCATGTAAATACATAAAGCATTCTTACCACTAATTCAAAGAAATATGTCACAAATAACGTTGACTGGCAAAGAAATGGCCTCAGTTTTGCTCATCCCCGTCCTGATAGTGAATGTAGTAGTTAATCTTACAATTATCACATCTGCTCTCAACGTAGTTGTTTGTATAAAATTTTCTAGTCAAATGGCCACGAGACCACTATGCCTTTTGCCAATATCTATTAGAGCAGACCAATGAAAGCAGGCACTACTAAATCTTTTTGAATTTAGTTTGAAGAAACAAAACCAAAACTCCAAACAAACTATGTGCCTCATAGTCCATTGGTCAGTCTGCGTTAGTTATTCCAATAGAAAAAGATGTTTAGTTTTAGTTAACCTTTTTCCTATCTCCCCCTTTTGCTCATATACTCTTATACCAACCAATAGAATTTGAATTACTCCCATGCCTCTTTTTTAAACTTGCGTCCCCAATAACGTTATGTGTAACGAGCAAGAACAACAGTCTGTCCGTCCAAGCGTTCTTAGACATATAGTATTTTCTCAATAACTTGGCTAATACTTGGACTACCATATTTTTTTAAACATATTTTTGCTCAGGGGACACTAAGCTATCCTTCGATATGATTTTTATGGTCAGTTTCCTTATGGTTTAGATTTTCAGTTTTGTCACTGTCAATCGTCAAATATAACTTTTTACACAAGTCGGCCATCTCCCCCCCCCCCCCCCCCATCCCCGCCCCCTTCCTGTCTCTATCATTTCTTTCATTATTCAAATAACCAACTAGTTTGAGTGACGTCAGAATTTTTCCGCTAGGAGGAAATGGAAAACTGTCTGTGTGTTTGTCTCTGCTGGCTTTGCCCACAGCGTGTATATATTAAAGAGACCGCGTGCAGAGCGAAGAGGGGTTTTTCAAACCGTTGGTAGTGTTGCCATTAATTATTACAATCGTCTCGTTCTTACTACTGAGAAATGTCCGAATTATTACAAATTTTAGTGTTAAAGTTAACATATTACTTTAATTCAAACGCCAGTTTGGTCACACAGTTCTGGCAATTCGTTAATTATAAGCTTTTCCCTCGTATCGTGCAGCAGATCGGCGCGATGTTAAAATGTTTATTGTACGTTTCGAAACAGAAACTAAAAGCGTGTTAGATTTTTACGGCGGGTCATTTTTTAAGCATTTCCACTGCACCAAAGGCAGCGCTCTACTGGCGTCGAAGATGAAAATAGTCAGACACCTGAGGGCTGGTGTATTTACTATTATAGGACTAAAATCTTACTGAAATAAGCGATTATCTCACAGATTTCGCTACATCCTCTTCTTCGGGGAACGTTTACTTCGTTACTGTTATTAGGATTTCTGTTTATGTCACATTAATTAGTCCAGGTAAGAAAATTAACAGTGCTCACAGTGTCAGTAGCTTGAGATTCCAGTACATAAAGGAATGTCAGGTATGTAACTTCTCTCAGTATAAAAATTCATTGTCACACCACAAATGGTCGATAGTCGGAAAATGTTAATGTTTGATTATATCGCCACAACGGGCTGAATGTATATGAAGTTGGGAAAAAGAATTCTGGATAGCTATAAGTCCAGTTACAATTTATTCTTAATATTCTTTGTGTTGGTACTCTTTCTCTTTCTGGGTGTAAACAAGAGGCCAGACAGGTCCACATTGAAGACCCGATATTTATATAAGAATGTTCTTTTTGTACTGTTGGACTTAGATCCGTTATTCTTAGATTCAGGTTTAGGCGTAGGCTTAGGCCACTGGTAGTTTTAGTTTTGTGACCCTTACGCAAACACAGAAACAAAAACTAATCTCCAATCGAAACACTAAGAAATCCACATTAACAATGGTCTAAGATTCGAAGCTAGATGGTTCTGGAATTCTGCGGCTACTAGATAAAATGAGTTGAAAAGCTGGAGTATATATATTAAATGGTCAGAAAATCGCTATCACTTGCTAGTTTTCACGCCTTCGCTTAGATTTTGGGGATTTCTTCGGTCTATCCGTGAATCAAAGCTTATTTTTTCGCCTCAAGCCGACCGCAGAATCGGCACTAGAGAACGGACGTGCTTTGATCTGGCATCTCTCGCTGTAGCGAATTACGTTCCGAACAAACGGATGGGAGGGAGGGGGGTAACTGTAATTATCTCTCCTTTCCTGAGATTAATTTCCCCTGACCAAAGTAATTACCGAAAAAGTACGTCTTAACTTATCGCCCTTGATTTTCTTCATTAGCTTATCTCCCCCTTTTCTCTCGCTACATGCATCATAGTCTGTATGTAAAAAATCCCAGTGTCTATAAGACATAGGAAAACAAAAAAAAAATAGGCGTGGCTACAATTATGAGTTTGACAGATATAAAAGTACGAAGGTTCTGTATTAACAAAACGTGCATATTAAAAAGCAAAGAGAGGTGGGAAACAGGTGGAAGCAAAAACGTGATGATACATGTAAATATATTTACATACTCAGTCACAATCAATTTCACTGTTTATGGCACTAATTAGTTACCCTTTTTTTAATCTTTCATTCCTTCTGTAACATTTTACTACTCTGCTGGCCTTTTTTCTTCAGACAATTATGATGACAATAAGTATTATATACAAGAGCCCATGATAGTGTGTTTTGCTATACTTGTTATGGTGATTTACAACAATGTGCGTCTGTACACATGGCTTCCTTCCCTGATGGTGACGTATACCATTACTACGCATGATATGCAGTAATGCTTCGCAAGTTACATATAAAGTTAATTGTGGGAGACAAAGGAAAACATATGAATCAAATACTGTTTCACAAGTTAATTGCGCTTAGCAATGTATAACATATGAATTAAATAATGTGTTCCTAGTTAGCTTCAAAATTAATTGTGAAAACTACTAAGAAAAATATCTACTGGGTAGCAATGTCATAAAGAATCTATTCCAGGCGAGTTTTCCGAACTACAAATATGTCTCTCTTGAATGATCTAATTATTTTTCATTAACTTGTACCATACAATATTGAGCATGAGACTTCCTCCAAAGCATTAAAAGGTAATAAATCATATATCATTCTGACATTGTCTACGCAGTCCTACCAACGAGTAGGGTGTACGGTCTTGCCAATAGTGAAGGCGCTTACTGACGACTTCCTCTCTGAGCAAATTGTTTGATACTTTCTGCTTAATCGTGTCTCGCTGGGCATAGTTTCGTCTCTCGTCATCTTTAGTTCACGAAAAAGTCGTAATATGGCTCACGTCAGTCGTTACCTAATCTGACACTGGTGCTCAACATGATTTATTATTGTTCTACCCGTGAAGATAGCGCGGCTCAACGGACACACCTGTGCTAAGGTGACTTTGTGTCTTAATTAAAGCAAAGACCAACCATTAGGCATGACTACTATTTTTACTTTTCTGCGGGTAAAGCTTTGTTAAAGCTAACCATTAACAAAAGTAATCCGTTTCTCTCAGATGTTTGGAAAACGAGGCGTTCACCTTTGTTAATTCAAGGATTTCTTATTTTAGCCAGATCGGAATGACTGAACGTACAGAAGGGGGTAGTAGAGAGAATGAAAGTGTGACTGAGTATAAAAGAGAGAAGTAAAGAAATAGGACCACTTCGCGGCAAAACGTGAGCATGATTATTAATCTGGCACGGAAATGACAAACAAAATAGCAGTTTCTTTACCAGGTATGCCACAAGAAGAGACTAACAGGAATTGAACATTGACCAATTACTTAATTTTAGCCCAAAACAAATTTCAATCAGAAACATTAATAAGTAATCAAAATCGAGTAAGGCAACTCAGCGATCAAGTTTGGACGAATGCCCTTCATCAAAGTCAACAATGACATAATCGACAAAAAAGAAGAGAGTTCTGATTTGCTGACCCCTTTAATTCACAAAAGAGAACCTCAAGAACAGGTACCTGTAATGTCCAAACATCAAGTTAGAATACTGGAGAGAGGTCGCAGCAGCTGAATCGGAAAATCCACAAAGATAATGATTATGAGAACAAATGTAACAAATGAAAGCCAAATGGCAGTTGGAGAAACACCCCTACCAGATGTGGACTAACATTTGGCAGTAATATAAACGCTGTTTGGGGCGCAGAGTAATATCAAAATAAGTGAACAAAAGGTTAGACGAGCTTTCATTGCATTGGTAAACAATATTACGAATCAGTCCTTGTTCTGAAATCCTCAAGGTACAAGAAACAAAGGCTTAAAAAACATGTCGAGAATTAAAGATAGTCTTAAAAAGACAAGATACAAGATAAAGAAGATATGGAGAGAACTTGAATAGATTGCACTGGACAGGGGGGGGGGGGGAGGGCTAGGCGCAAACAGATTGAAGACAAATGCCCCATAGGTAGCTGAAAAGTAATAAATGAATGCATTACTTACATGTAACACTATCCAAGAGTTGCTCTCAACATACTCATGCATGTCTATTGATCCATCGGTGTGACCTGTTTCATTTATCAGTACCATCAGATCTACCATGTTACCATCATGTGTCCATGCGCCAAACTTAAGGTGGCACCTCTGAATGTCAAATGGGAAAGTTGTCACATCAATGTCACAGGAACTCCTGAAATGAATTTAAAGACTAACTGTTAATAATTAAGTGCAGATTCCAAGGAAATGAGAAAATATTTCAAGATTTTAGTGAACATCAGTGGCACAGACACACGTATATCATTGCTACTGAAACAAAGTATGAAAAAACATTAACAACAAGCATTAGTGAATACAACTGCAGCATCAGCCATCAAAAGGCGCACTGCATACTTGAAGAACAGACCTTGAAGAATGGTCACAGCACTCTAGGTTTTACTCCCGAATAAAAACCAATTATAAGTGTCGCCACAATTAGAAGGAAAATACATGAAACTGCTGTGTAAACAATGAAACATCAAAAAGCATACTGTCGTGAGCAAGGACTTTCATATGCTTTAATTCACAGCTGGACACTGATAAAGTCACTCGAAAAGCAGCGGCTGGGAGACTTTTTCAGGCCATAAATCGTGGATTCCTCAGCAAGAAAGAGGTTGGTAAGAAAACGAAGATGGCTGTATACCGCTCCACCTATGTCCCAGTCTTGACATATGGATGCGAGTCGTGGGCAATGACTACAACCCACAAAAGCCAGATCCAAACCTCAGAAATGAGGTATCTGAGGAAAGTGGTTGAAGTAACAAGAAGAGACATGGTCCGCAACCAGACGATCCGTCAAGGCCTAAAATCTCATCCGCTGCAGACCCAAATAGAACAGTCCCAACTAAGATGGTTTGGCCATGTCTGCAGAATGGGAGAAGATCGGCTACCACGACAAGCATGGGAAACAAAGAGCCAGGGATCCAGACCTCCAGGACGACCCAGAGTCCGCTGGGAGGACAACATTAGACAATCTTTGAAGGACCGAGGACTAGAATGGAACCAGGCCAGGAAGAAGACAGCTGATAGAATGGTCTGGCGCTCTCTCTTACAAACCTCTACACCTCACGGTAGAAGGGGAACGACTAAGTAAGTAAGTAGTAAGTATTCTATCCATACTTCTAGTATTTCAGCTTCCGAATTAATAATCCTCCCTCTTATGACTTAAGGCAATCACAGTTTTCCGTTATGTTTGTATGGATTATGAGTTAGCCAAACATAATGGAATTATAGTCTATTTGCACTAGAACTGCGACATTGTTTTCTGGAAGTACGTGTTTTGTTTTTTCCACTTGGTTGTATTTGTCTTAGAGTACTATACAGTAGTCGTATGGTTGAAAATGCTAGTCGAAGAAGAGGCAGAGAGAAAGTCAAAAATAAAGAAGGTAGCAGAGTTTAGAAACATGGTCCATAGCTAGCCCGCATTCCACGATGTTTAAAAGGACCCAGACAGATCAAAAGGACTTATCGCTCGTAATATTGGCCACAGATATTAATGTAAACGAAAAATTAATTAATACTTCCCCATGCGAGGCACACAATTATAATATGGATTAAAATTAAATCTGTTAGTGTCTGAATATGTACCGCTTCATCTGCCTACATGTATGATCTGAATATTAATGATAAAATGAGCAGTTGTTTGTCTGTGTATACTGACGTACTCAAGCATATATGTATTGTGAGGAGTGTCACTGCTGATTCATACTTGTAGATCGCTTGCGGCATCCATAAAACTGTACCATTGTGGTCTATGACACAAAGCGCCTCTCTCTTTTCAGCTAGTCTGTCATCAGCACTGCTCAAAAAGTATAAAGAAAAGAGGCTTTAGTGAGGCAAGAAATATATGTCTCTTTCAAAATGATAAATATCTATGCAAAAAGGAAAAGAAACAACTTTTTGAAGTTTATATACACTAATACAATAACAAGGTTAATTTTTTTTTTTAAATGTCCCAGACTATAAACTTTGGGTTCATTTGACCTGTGGAAGACTTAACAGAGAGGACCACACTTCCTTTCTAACTTCAACCCGCATACCTCTTCCGACACATGATGGATACGTCAATGCTTGTGCACTCCATACTGTAATGGAAAGAGCACATAAATTAACCTGCACGTCTTTCAACAACGAAACTAAAACACAATTTCATATACACCTGTCACGGATAAAGTGAACACTTTACTCCACAAATACATTTCTCAATTATGGAGTGAGTATATACCTCCATATACACTTCTCTCACCAACTGACTGAACACACAAATCGGCACTAATGGAGTGAACACACAATGCTTGTCCATGAGTTAGCCAAACATGATGGGATTATGGTCCATTTGCACCAGAACGGAGTCATTGTTTTCTGGAAGTACGTAAATTGTTTTTTTTTTTTTTTGAGGGGATTTGGGGGGGAGAGAAAAAAAAAAGGGGGGGGGGGGGGGTAAAGTAAAGAATGTAATCCAAAGTTATTTGCATTGTTATTGTTAATCAGAATCGACGTCATTGCACTTCGGGCAAACCCATAGGTGCTCAGTCTCCCGCAGCAAATGTCGATGGGTATGAATGCTAATTGTTCCTGTTGCGCACTGGTTGTATACACGGCGGTTGCGTCCTCCCATACGTCTATCCCTGCTGGTCTTACGTTTGATGCTGAATTCCAGCAATCTTAGCCTTGATGATTCATCGATTGCAGTGTCATTTTCTAATAGACGAACACGACTCGCCCTTAGTATTTCTTCCTTATCCATAGCCAATTGCATTATCAAATCGTTTCACCAACATCATCACAGTCTACATTTTTTTAACCTTTGAACTGTCCAGAAAATTGTAGTTTGTTTGTCAATACTTCTATTATAATTTCGTGACTCATGTAATGATAATTCTATTTAGTTTTAGCTCATGCGTCTTCAAATAGTTAGAATGTTCTGCTCTAAAATATGGCACATAATTGCTCAGCCGTTTCTCAGAGAGAGAGAGAGAGAGAGAGAGAGAGAGAGAGAGAGAGAGAGAGAGAGAGAGAGAGAGAGAGAGAGAGAAAGAGAGAGAGAGAGAGAGAACACTGTGCCAGGCTAGGATGACAATATCTCAATATGTCCAGATTTTATCAGACTTTTCACATTACCATACTTAAATTGTGCGACTGGACTGGTTGTACCAAAATTAAATTGTCCAGCTTTTTGCCAGGTGGGTTAAAAAACAAAACAAAAGGCACTAATAAATCTGTAGGTACTTTTTGGATGTGCAAGATCGAGCTTTCTGTTAAATACTTAATTGTGCACACTTGTCGTGCTATCTCCCTTAGTCTGCCGTAGTGGTCCCCAATTGGTGGCCAGAGAGTTAGAGTGAAGGATGAAAAGAATAGTTATAAAAGGTAGTAGACTTTGCCCAAGAATTACTCTTGGCAGTAAAATGAATAGGAGGACTGGGTTCCTATTTAGAGAGTCTTGCAGTATTTGAAGGACGGCAACTACAAAAACCGAGTTATCTCGGCTTTTGTAACATTTTTATCCTCGCCGCTCTTCTGCAATAGTATTATGTGTCAAATAATAACAATAGAATAGTGACGATAAGCTCCCAGCTGAAGGAAATTCAGCGAAATATAAATATAGATAAGTGTAGCTATGTATCAATCAAAACACTTTAGCTCCCCAAAGAGCATAGGCCTTCAACAAACATATGCCAAGTCCTCCTTTCATGTGCCATCAGCTCAAGTTCTTGTGCGGACGTGTTTTTATTTGGCTCTACAATTTGGACATCTTATTCTAAGTTGTTCACATTTAATATGGATGGTTTATACATCCCTGTGTCGGCGTTTTGCTTGGACTTACAATGAAATTGTTTATTTTGTAATTGTGTTAAATTCACTTGTAAATATTGCGTTTTTTTCTTATTGAAATGACGGTGGAAACGTTCATCGTGTGGTGCCACCATTTTTCGATATATCGAGAATTACTTTAAACGTAGCACTATCTTCAGTTTTGATAACACATTCCAAAGTGTAACTGTGACCCTGTGGCTAGGGAACAATACACTATGATAAATCACAGGGCTTGTCCACCTTGTAGCATGTAATGTGATATGGCGAGCGGGGAGAAACGTGTCGTGTCAGCGACGGTAAAACCGCCACGAGATGTCCGATTACGCCCTTCGACCGTAGCTAAAAGTTACTCTCTCAACAAGGGAAAAGCAATACAAAGAAAATTAAATGCTTGGAACAACCCTCCTCATCTGACTATCAAGCAAATGAACAATGGTCAATGTTGCTCTGTTGAATTCCATAACAGCCAACACTACGAAATTTTCAAACACACTTGCCTAGAGTACTACCGAAACTGTTCTATTAAAACTCGGAGCGATCAACTAGACGCTATTGTTGAGGACAAAATAAGCACCGACCTCCTCACAATACATCTGTATCACACTAAAAATAAAATATTAGTTCAAGGAGCGACAGAGTGTGTACAGACATGGTTAGACGTCGAATTTTCTCACCTCCAAAGATCAGGTCTAGATAAGACCATGATTGTAACAGGCCTGCCAACGCACAATCTCAGCAAACCATTGAAGCCAGTCTTCCCACCTGTCCTATTTCAATCAGCTCCTCCCCTCTTCTTATCATCACTCAAATAATTGTGCAAACTGGAGAGAAATCCAACGAAAATGTTTCCCTTTCAAATGATGATATTCCAAAACGTACCCTGGAACTAGCATCATCTACCCTTAATACAAATATACCTACAGATAATCCAGATCTAAATCACTCGCCCAGTGCACACGAGACACACCCATCATGCACCAAAGACACTGATACTAGAAAAATAATGCCTATCCATCATAATTTATACTCCCCTCTTAAACAGCTCTTAGCTATTGAGTACACTAAGGAGCAAGACAGCCCCAAAGTGTGTAGCATAGAAGAGGGAACAGAAAAGCGCTGCTGTCAGGCGGTGATTACCGCCCTTGAAAGTTCAGTGAGAAACATCATTGCTGAACTTAAACAAGACCTGGAAAGCTCACTCAAAAGAGAACTTGGCACACTCAGGCATGAGGTCAAGTCTCTCAGACAAGAAAACACAAGGCTGATAAATAGAATAGACCAAATACAAGAAGCTTCAGACAGTAAAAACAAGAATGATGGTGTCCAAAACCCTCAAGTATCGGGTCATCCAATTACACCACAAACATCACCTGCTCCTTTACTCTCTCAACCTCAATCACCTGTTCCTGAAGACTAAATATGCCCACGACATCACAAGCTTGAAAACAGCCAACAGAATATTAAAAACAAAGAACGAAAAGAAACATCACCAAATAAGACTTACCCGATTGAGGTAAAAATTAGTCATCGTACTGAAAACCTACCAAGACAACCCACACAAGTAGATCCCGAAGCAACAAAGGCAACGAGACATGAAAGAACACAACAACCGACACAAAAATCCGCTGAAGACCTCCAACAAGAAGAACATCAATGGCACCAACAACGCCATCGTGCACGACCTCAGCCACAGCACCATCGACACATACCTCACAACACACATCACATCATCATTGGGGACTCAATGCTAAAAGGTATTCACAGTGACAGAATGTCAACAACGCCAGAGGACATTGTCACAGTAATATCACTAGCAGGAGCTGGAATAGTGAAAACAACCAATGAAATCAGCCATCTCAACAGAAATACTAACATAAGGAAAACAACAGTACACGTAGGGATAAATGATAGCACAAATGGATACACTATTAACCCATTAGATATCTCCAGAATGATTGACAACATAAAACAAAAATTCTAAAACACCTCCATATCTATCTCGTCAATAATTCCACCCAGCTATGGTCAAGCACCCCAAACTGTAGATATCAACAACAAGGTGCTATATAATTTCTGCACTAAACATCACATTTCTTTCATAAACAACACACCTTTTTTCACATCAAAGTCAGGTGCACCAAAAAAGATGCTATATATAGATCAAGTCCACACTTCTAAGCTAGGGACGAGCTACATAGCCAACAATTTAAAGTTACCCCAGAGGACTCACCACAAACACACATATTCATCAGTCAGTGACACAAATTACACACGAAACTCAGTGAATCCACGCAGAACCCCTCATAACCACTCATCGTCATCCTCAGGTAATACTCATTTATCTAGGAAAGCTACACCTACTCCCATCCCCCACCCTAATCTTTATGACCAAATGTTTCCCCCATTACCCACACTACAGACACCCCCGCCACTACCTGCTCGACATACACAACTAGATAGATGGAAAGACTGGGCTACAAGTATGACCCGTTCTTCCTCTACATCAAGTAACCACAACACAGGAACTACAACTAGGAAATGGGACTTTCTTCATCCTGTCTCTACCCGCCAAGAATGCCACTCTCATAGTTCGTCTGTGCTACATCAACTTAGGCAGTATAGCCCAGAAGTATTGATGCAGGCACTTCAGATGTCTGTATACGACTTTTCAGAACAAAATTCAGCGCACAAACACCAAGCTGTTGCAGATAAACTCTCTTAAAAGCTGTACTTCAAACCAGCTTGGAGCTTAGTTCCCAAATTGATGCCTTCTATCCGCCTGCAAATTTGTTTATTCGTGTTGATGAAAATTAGGAAATCCTCATAAAATTAACAAGCTGCGTAACAGCGTGGACCTTTAACTGTCCCGAAAAGATTAATTCTCTACATTGACTGTGGTTGAAGTAAAAATATTCCTGTGTGTTCGGAACAGACTATTTTAAGATAAAAACCGCACATTTTGCAAAGATTAAGATACTGTAAACAGTGTCCACGGACTTTAGATAAATCTATTGCAGTGTATATTTTATAACATGTTTACAATTTTGTATTAACAATTGTGTACTAATTTTATTACCTCTTACTCATTCCTACTCCCTTCATTCTTTCTTTCCTATTGACTATTATCATGTCCGAGTTAAAAAACTCAAATCAAAATATAGGCAATATCACTAATTCATGGCTTAAACTATCATTGCTTAAAATTGATCATTTAAACATTTACCACCTTCTAGGTAAGCAATCTGAAGTCTCCACCTCTCTCCAACAAAACTTCCACATATTTGGTTTTTCTGAAACCCGTCTCAATGACAAAATTACAGATGAAGAAATTAGGATTAATGGATTCACCACCATTCGCAGGGATTCTAACAGACAACATGAAACAGGGCTAGTCATATACATCTCAACATCTCTTCAGTACAGACGCCGTGATGATCTAGAACATACTGGCATTGAATGTATATGGCTGGAAATAAAACTTCCCAACCTGACCCCCGTTTTAATTGGTTACCTGTACCGAAACCCTAGCTCTTCTACTGTATGGTTTGACACATTCTCACGAATGATGGACAACGTTTGGGCTTCTTCGAAGGGAATTATTCTACTGGGGGATTTCAATATTAACCTTCACAAATCGAACAGCACGTGGAATGATATCACCATCTCATACAACCTCACACAGTTAGTCAATCAACCCACGAGAGTAACAGATTCATCATCTACACTAATTGATCATATCTATACCACTGTGACGATATTCTCAGTACAATAGCTAAATTAGATAATATTGTAGAGCATAAAGTCAAAAATAAGATAGAAAATAAAAATTGAGTCCAGCGTAGTATTCTCCTACGCCCGCCCGCATGTCGATTTTGATAAACCTAATAGCCGAATGAAAGATACTGTCTTTTCGAAAAATTCGTCCTTCAGATTAAATGTAACATTTTTGCAAGGCCAAGTCGAATTGCCAAGACGAGAGTAAAAGAATAAAAGAATAAAAGAGGGGAGGGATGGAAAGACAGAACATAGGGAACGCAGTCTCGCGTTGATTTAAAAAAAAGCCAACTCGAGCAACATAGCCTTGGGCACGTTTCAAATTACGATACAAAATAAAAAAAATAAAAAAAAAATATGGAATTATGAACCATAATACATAGGGCCATAAAAATTATATATTTGGATGCATTATGATGTCCTGAGCAATAATATGGTGTCAGTTACCCACTAGTACAAAAAATAACTAAAATAATGGCAATAATATTATGTATGATAAGAAGGACTGACGAGAAAAAAAGATCATGTCTGCTTAATTTTTTCATGACATATTTTGAAAAAAGCTTTGGGTAAATAGGACTAAAAGGTACCAATATTTTGATTGGCTGTAGTTTAAAGGAAGGCGAGAAGGGGATTGGCTAACCTATCACTAAAAATATACTTGTAATAGTAACCGTAGTATTTCGGGAATTGTTTTTTTTTAAAGTTCGATTTAAAATTCATAGTCGTCTGCTTCTATTTGAACAGCTTAGTTGATATTGAGGAAAAATTGTTAGGCTAAGACGCCATTTCTTTAAAAAATCTTGCCGCGAGACGATGAGACTAGAAGTGTAATTCTAAATACAAATATTATAAACTTCTGGACAGGGCAGTGATAAACTGGGGCCAGATCTGCCAGTCATCGTTACTTGTGTGTAGTATTCATTGAAATTGTGGTAAGATTGAATTTATTAACCTTTTTATTTAAAATAAAGTTTGAATGTGAGATACTAACATACGACTGTAAGTAAGTGAGTCGATGGCAGACTTAGGCAAAGCCTAGAGATTGATCCATCATATGATAGCCTATCAGAGAGGTGTAGAACTACAAAATTATATATGATTGTCCCCAAGGAGCATAACACCTATCCTATTGTATGGAAAGATTACTGTTGGAATTGCAGAGGCGTTGTAACAATTAGGGGAGAGGAATACTGGTATACATTGTCACTTCAAAATATAATGGTACAATAGGTTGTCATAAAGAGCTGACCCTATACGTTTGTTTGTACTGTACCTGTAATTAACTGTGGAATATTATTGTATGCTGGTTATAAAGAAGGATGCATAACTTTCTTATTTCAGGGGTTTATGTGGCCCTGACAGTCACATAAAAACAGGCTCGTAGGAACTGATTGATTCCTGACTTTGTTGCATAATTTTGGCACGTACTGGAGGCCATTGCCTTTTGTGAAGTGAACCAGATGGTCCATCGAGCCTAGGACAAAACTTACCAGGGTTCTCCTTCGAAGTTAAGTGCCCGTTCGGCACCAAAAGTCTCAACCTCTATGAACTTCAGTTATTAACCTCAAAGACTGAAATTATCAAATAAAAAAACATTCCACCTGTGACATATGAAAAGAAAATGCATGATAGGGAATGATGATAACAAACAACGTACCATTATACATATACCAGTATTATCCTATTTAGAAAACTACACCTACACACTTTTATTATATTAATACTTGTATTATGGACAGAAGATCCATTGTATAAATTGAATATTGTAAATAATTTAATTGATTTCACTTTTGATTGTCAATCCTGATTCAAACTAAATAGAGTCAGGATAATAAATTGAAAAAAAAATTATTAATGTTACACAAAATTCAACCACTGACTTACTTAAGATAGTCTTTTAAAGTGTAGTGTGTATGTGATTGTTGTAGTACTGTTGTGTTGTGTTGGATAATAAAATACTTGTGTATATGTTTAGTTGGTTAATGCAACATTACACTACTTATACATAACCCTAGACACCAAACGTAGTCATCATCATCATACATTCTAGTCAAAGAATAAGTCTGAGTGAGATCATAAAGGTGGTAGCAGAAAGGTACCTGTAACTTAACATAATATTTATTATATTCAGGGACCTTCACAGCTGACCTCATTCAGTACACTAAGAGTTCATAACAACAACATTTCTTAACATCAAATCCACCACATATATTGCGTAGCTCGATTCCGGGATTTTTAAATTCTTATAAAGTATATTAGGGTCTCAAGTCCCTGGAATTTTAAATACCGGTAAAATAAAATTAAAAGTATTCTTTTGTGGAATTTAAATAGTGGTTGAGCTATCGGTGCCTGTTGTTGTTCTTAGTCATAGTAGAAATTCTTAGTTATAATTAGATACTTGTCTAATTAGAAATGTTAAAAGGTTGCATAGTACAGAATGGCTTATCTGGCAAAGTTTCGATCTGCTGCTGTGCAGACTGCTTAAGAAATGAATATGGATGGACCAGAGCTGGTCCAGTACGTAACCTCAGAGGTTGATAAATTTATTGCCAGAGAAGATAAAAGATTAGAGAAAGAAGCAGAAAGAAAGTTAGAGGCTGAGAAAGAAATTAAGAGGTTGCAGATTGAGGCTGACAAAGAGGCTAAGGCATTGGAGGCGGAAAGGGAGGCGGAGATTAAAAGGCTCCAATTAGAAGAAAAAAAGGCTGAAAGAGAAGCAGAGGAAAGAAGATTAGCTGCAGAAAGAGAAAGAGAAGAAAAAAAGGCTGAAAGGGAAGCAGAAGATAGCAAATTGCATGAGGGAACACCCACAAGTGGGACAAATAATAATCAGGACCTAGAAACGCCACGGGGCAAACTTAGGTCTAAAAGTAAAATTAATAATGTAGACAATATGGAATGGGAACCCCCTTTTCACACACAGTCTTCACTTGAGTGTATTAATATGGCAACTCTGTGCAGAGGGACAACATTGGTTGTATCCCAGAATAAGCCGAAAATCCCTCGGTCGGAATTATGTGAACTGGGTAAAGATAAAAGAGAGAGGAGATCTCTCACAAGGAATTTAAAGTGGGGCGAAAACCCCAAGAAAAGAATTGGTAGTGGGCGATTTGTGAGTGATGATTCTAGGAAGAAAAGTCCTCACTATAAGGCTTCTAATGTAAAGAACGTGACAGGTGCCAGGAAAAAAAAGTATGTAACATTAAAAGTCCATATGTAGCTGAAAAGAGCACCACTGAAAAGAGTGGATTTATTCGGGGTCGTGTACTGGTCATCAGTGAAGAAGGTCTTCTTTGGGTTACCACTGCATAATTGAATCAACCGGTCATTTGACACAGAGTGGGAGTGTCAGGTAACGCGAATGGTGGAACGGTTCTGTGTAGTTGACCACTTGATAATATTACACTCACACACTCTTATGCAAGTCAATGATGACTGGAACTACAGCTGACAATTTACAGTTTAATAAGGACGCATACATCTGGACAGTACGGAACATAGTCATAGGAACATGTTGACATGTACATAATTAGGCATTTTAATAGTAGATCATATTTCATGCAGCATTCAAATATGATGGGCGATATAAGGTAATCATTCAATGTTCTGGCAGGCTATTGCCATATCCCCTAACTGACTGAACGCATCAGTGGGTGTGGGTGTGTAAACCTATAAAGAGTTCACTGGACGAACTTTTTCCTTGTCTAAGTTCTCCAGCGGCATATATCAAATGTTTATGTAACAAAGTTAAACCACGATAGGGGTTTTCATATTAATAAGATCTCCATATCACTGTCCGATAATAAGTTTGATATACTGTTCTCTTGACAGTGATCCATAACGATGACAAGAATACAAGATGGCTACCTTCCTGAGTTTCGCTCACTCACCCAGAAGAAGGATAATGATAAGCCAAAGTTAATTCACAATTTGAATATCAATAATTTCATAGAGTTTCCCTACAGTTCCACATTCATAAGTGTTACGGTAGTTTTATTGATGGCGTCTGCTAGAAATTGGCACTGCGCATGATTAGGGTCAATGGAATTAATATAAATTGATCTTTATACTTTACGTGGTTATGAACGCGAAATGCACGGTCAAGTCGTGACGTGTAAGCGTCGATATGGTCACGCTCGGTGACTAGGTTACCGTACCCTTTTTGTATTGACCGTCAAGTAGTGAAGACGTTTATTTTCTTACTCTTCCAAGGTTGTGCATGATGCTACTGCACATATATATATATATTATTCAAGTACGGACACGGGTCAGTCCATGGTAATTAATGAAGAGATAAATGATTAAGTAATTGATTCAGTCTCGTCAAGACACATGCGCTCACTACCGGTTGTCTGAAACCCAGCAGCGCGAGTATATAGCCATGATGTTCGTTTGACAGTTTGTTTAAGTACGACATGGACCCATAATAGGATGTTTGCAAGTATTTGATTTATCACGTATGCTTACTATGAACTATATTAACTAATGTCGTCAAGTATATTTGTCTTACGTAAATAAACTGTTTTTCCTCGTGGACTCAAATAAGATGGACTTATCAAGTTGATCATTGAGAGATTCACTGGTTGGCTACACTTACCACGCATTCGCATATCAGATAATTAAAACACGATTGTTACTAATGAATTAGAACCAGAACACATTCTTTATTAAATCAATATTCAACGGCCTAAAGCAACTTCCATGATATTCTGATCACAGACCATATGCTAACCGGATCGTCTGTATCAGAGAACTGGTAGGCCAAGTTCGGGGATACAAAAATCTTCTCCTTTATCAGGTTAGATCTAGCGAGAAATTTCTTCGCAACACGATTGTTTACGTTTACAATACGTTCACATGACTTTACGAGACACTGCACGTGACTAAAGGTCAAATATACGTCATCATCCTTTTCGATCAAGTCCATGACAACCGTTAACAGCCTTACGAAAGTCAAACCTAATGTCCTTCTACAAGCATCGCTGCAAGAAGAATATCAAGCGGAAACCCCATCAAAACGATGAAGTTCAGCTCACTGTACCTAGTTGGCCGTTGACGCATACTGGTGTTAACTGAAGAAGATCACTGGGCGCAAAAAGATAAGTGAATATTGAAACCTTTGTCGGTTCATCAAAACTAGGTGTAGTCCACTTCATTTTATTCGGGCATGTTATCTGCAATTAATTGTTCTATGTTTCATTCGTCATTGATTGTCTATTTGTTATTTGTATAAGCGGGCTGGGAGTTTTAAGATCGACTAATACCTCTTTTCAGATGGTCAGTAGATCTAAAAAACTGTTCTGATAGGGATTAGTTGGGTAACTGCATTTGCAAAGCATCTGTTGAGATTTGCCGACAGCATACTGCGTTTGCTCCTGAAGTATTCGACCTTAGATGTTTTAGTTGTAAAGTAATGTTATATTTGTAGTAATTTTGCCGTATTGAGTTTCATTTTATTCATTTCGTAACTTGTTCGTAAACTATCCTGTTCATTCTCATCTGCCTATCATTTATTTTATAATTGTAAAATATTTGTCAGTTATGAGTCCTGTGACGTCATCATTTAACGTGTATGTGTAGTAACCTAGATTTTAGTTTTTTCTTCTTAGCATGTATTTCCGATTTTTGCTTGTTTCAATATAATCATTTTTTTTCGTTTGCATTTGTCAATTGTGATGTGCTAATGTCTTGTAACATTTTAGTTGATTAATTGTCTTGTATTTATTAACTTATTAATTGAGTATGTAATAATAATAGTGTAAATTAATTAGGTAAATAATACAATATAAATATTTTAATTAATTTTCAAAAAAATGGACTTGATGAATTAATTGCAACAATTTGCAGTATTAGTCCAATTTAAGATTGCTTATGCACTTTATGCATCATGACTAGGGCATGATAGCACTATATATGGATAAATATTTATAAAGTGAGGGTTTGCCTTGAATATAATAGGCATAGTGTATAATACTTGGTACATTCATCTATTAATAATACTACGTTGGCCACTGGGCACACATAGGTAATTGATGGTAATATATATTGTTGATTAATACAGATAGTTGATTAAATAAATAGATTATTAAATTACAAAATGCTTACGTTAGACCATTTTGTTAAAATTGGCAAAGATTTTGGAAAACGAGGAGAAGTTCTAGAAGCATATGCAGTGGCGGAATTTGCGAAATATGAGGCAAAGGAACTTGAGAGAAGAGCTGAATTGAAGCGCGAAGAAGAAGAACAGAAAGCCATAGCTAAACAGGAGGAACTTGAGAGAAAAGCTGAATTGAAGCGTCAAGAAGAGGAACTTGAGGCAAAAGAAGCAAGAAGGATAGCAAAACAGGAAAGGGAAGAGATTGAGAAAGAAAACAGAACAAGAGAAATAGAGGAAAATAAAAGGAAGCAAGATGAAATTGTACGGCAACAAGAAATGGAATTACAACGTCTTAAGTTGGAAACAGCGAAATTACAGGCACAAACTGCTACTGTTAGCCATAGTGATAATTCCCAAAATATGTCTGCACCTAACCAAACTAGAAGCAATTATCACTTCAAATTACCGACATTCAGACTGAATGTTGATGATTTATCGGCCTGGCTTTTACGTTTTGAGAAAATTTGTGAGGTTAATAAATTAGATAAAACTACATGGGTACTAAAACTTAGTGAATTTTTAGATGGTGCACCTGCAAGCGCAGTTCAGAATGTTGATCCAACAATAGCTGGAGATTATGATGCCATTAAGGCTTTATTACTACGTCGATTTCATTTGGACGAGGAGGGATGTAGGATTAAATTTAAAACTCTCCTGCCAGAATCAAATAAAGACTTTACAGGGTTCGTTGCGAATATACGCAATACATTCAACAGATGGGTCGAACTTGCTGGTGTGGAAAAATCTTATGACAAGTTGGTTGATTTAATCCTTAGGGATAAGATCATATCTTCTGTAAGTTCACCATTCTTTTCGTTCTTACAGGAACGTAAACCTTCGACTATAGAGGAGCTAGAAAAAATGGCATTAAATTACTGCACTGCTCATCCCAATAGTAGCATATCCAATACACAAGTAAGGGAACCACTTCCAGTTGCCTTCAACATGGCATATCATGGTTTTGAAAGATCAAGAGCTTAGAGCCTTGACATAAATTTTTCAAATAGAAGAAATAATTACAATGATTATCAAGGACTAAATAATTCTTACAATAATGGGAATTTTAACCGGGGTAGACAACAGTTTAGAAACCAGTCACCTCAATTTAGATATAACAATGGTTATCAAAACAAATCAAACCGGAATAAATCATTTAACGGTAATGCCAACCATAATAATAACAAGTGGCATAATAATGGTAATAACAATTACAGACCAAGAAATAAGAGTTTTAATGGCAGAGGTAATAATAATAATAATGATCATTCAGGTAGTCATAACAGACAACGTCCTACCTCCAGAAATCAAAATAAATTTGATCATACTGCAGGGGCAGCATTGACTAACAATGCAACCCCAATTGTTCATAATAGTGATATTCCAACGCATTCATCTTCGTCATGTTGTGTTATTGATAATAATGTGGCAAATGTTTGTCCACAGTGCCATTTTATTTTTCAGAAGTCCAGCCAATTGCCTATGAGAATTACACAGACTATTCCTGCAATTAGTCTCACTGCAAATGATGGAACTGGAACACTGATTTTTAATAAAGGACTGTTCAATGGAAACATAATTTCAGTTTTAAGAGACTCCGGTTCAACCACGATCGGCATCCGGCAATCACTAGTACATCCTCGCTATGCTACTAATGAGTTTGTACGTTGCATAACTTTTGGTGGGACCATTGAATATTATCCCACAGCAATAATTGACATTAACACCCCATTTTTTCAGGTCAAGTTAAAGTATGTTTACTTCAGAGTCCAACTGCTGATCTCACAATCGGACGTATCCATGGCAGCAAGGACTGCACACCTGAGGAGATCTCAGAATGGGAAAATAAATATTTGCAACCTTATTGCAATACGGACAATGTCATTGCTATGACTCAATTACATACCAATAAATTGAATGCATGCGGCACAGCCGTTTCCAATTTTGCTCTTTGTACCATCTTTGAAACAGAGGAGGATGATGATACCTATTTAATTAAAAGTAATAAGGACGATATTAAAGTCTCAACACAACCTGTGGAGGCTAAGAAATCATTCCGGGGGAGATATACATTCTCTCGAAAGAATAATACTGCCGATTCTGGCAATAAGTCCTGGCGACAAGATCTCGGTGAGACGGATCTTAAGAAAACTGTTGAGGTGATCAACAGTAAAGATGACTCTACTAGAAATAGAAATACTCTCAAGGTTAACATGAACCTAGGTAATAAGATTAAAACAAATCAATCTCGTACCAAAGTATCACCTTTGCCTAACAGGCAATTCTATACGACATGCATGAAATCTACTGCCGTATATAATGATAGGTATCATCCTAAGTTCAATCAGGATGATACATCAGCTAATAAAAGTACCACGTGTAGGAAAAAAGGAAAGGTCAATTCTTCTCCTATGACTAGCAATACATATCTTCATTGTTCACAGTTTCGTGACAATAAGATTACATATATTGGAAAAGGTGCATGTTCTCGCACCATTCTAGTGCGTAATTTGCCACAGGAAACTACCTGGCAGACACTCGGTAATTTTTTTCAATATACAGCAAACGTGAAGTTTGTTCGTCTTCTGCCATCATTCAATGGTCAGATTAGTGAGGCGTTGGTTACCTTCTGTAACAATAGAGACGCTCGTTTGGTTATGGAGCGTGACAATGGTGTGTATTTTCATTACCATTCTCTGAGGTTGAAATTAGTACCTGATTCTGCGTCATGCAGATAACATTTTGCAATAACACTGTTTATCTCATGTCTTTGATGACTCAGCATAGTCAGTCATCATTCCTTTTCTTTCCTATTCATCTATTCTTACATAGGTTGATTAGTATGAACTGTTCTTTTCTATAACATTTCGTTATCTTGTCTACAATGAAATTTTGTCTTTTCGTCTGTATGTTATTTTCACATGCCTACGTTAGACAGTAATGTCGTTGATGGTTCTTCTCATGTCCAGTCAATACAGCATGAGCTAGTATCTTGTCTTCTTTATTGCAAAAAGACAAACCAAATAAAATTACGTGGACAACAGATTGTGACAGAACATTTAATAACATTTTGACAATCTTCTCTAGGCCACCAATTTTACCGTTGTCAGATATTCAAAAAAAGTTTTTTCTTCGAACAGATGCCAGTAATTACGGTATCGAAGCCATATGACTTTATCATCGAAGCTATACCCGGAAAAGAAAAGATTCTAGCGGATGCTCTTTCCAGACACCCAACGGAAGTCGAAGACGAATTGTCTACAAGTTAAAAGATTAACGGCTAAACAAGAGCGACTTTGGAACTCTAACTGATTCCTGCTACAAATTGATATGAACCACTTCTATATGGACAAACATTACAAATAATTCGAAATCAATCATTCAAGGTATTCAATTTTCAAAAAGGAAATTCGTTATAGCAAGAAACAAATTTCGATGGTATGATTCTAACGTTTGGACTTTGGTTAGTATCCAATCGTTTTCTAACTCACTACGATATGGTCTTGAATACGATATGAATCCAAGCTGGACATATAACGTTTGGTTACAGAAATTGACTAACTCAAAACGATCAAGTTTATACTCAATCAGGAACGAAGTTTAGTTGAACAGTATTACATTTCTAATGACCTTTCCACGGATTCACAAGGGACATAACGACGGATGGATCATCACATCCGACATTAAGTTTAATATTTATTAAATTAATTAAGAGTATAATAAAAATTGAAGTGTGATTAAAAATAATGAGAAAAATAAAAAGAGAAAAAAATATGTCAAAGAAAGAAATGATGAAAAAGAAAAAAATCACACAAGCAAATACTCTAAATATTTTATGTATAAATTAGATAGCTTTAGTTAAGATGTTCACATGAAATTTATTAATATGTTATTTTCTTTCATTATATCATTAAGTTAATTATGTTGTAAATTACACGACAATAATAATTAATTGTAAACACACATAACTAAACTAATTTATATTTTATTTTTCCTTTCTCTTTCTTTACTTTATTTGTCCTTACTTCTTATGTCTTTATTATGACATTATCTATTAGTTTCTTTAATTAGATGTTAATTATTTAATACATTACATACTTACTATCACAAATTAGTTTAATTTTAATTAGTTAGAATAATTTTCTCTACTTAACACTTCATTACTCACTCACAACAGTCTTCCATAGTTCAATAGCTAATTATTAGCGACAGTTGACATACCTTTGTTTAATATAATAATGTTATATGACTTATGTATTATCGACATGACCACGACACTGTTCCAGACAAGAACATCGTAGGCCATATGTCGGGTTTTTATTAAATTTTTCATATAATTGAGTAAGTTAGTAAAAAAATCTATCTAATAGATTTTTTTTCCCCACGGCGGGAAGGGAATATTGTTACGGTAGTTTTATTGATGGCGTCTGCTAGAAATTGGCACTGCGCATGATTAGGGTCAATGGAATTAATATAAATTGATCTTTATACTTTACGTGGTTATGAACGCGAAATGCACGATCAAGTCGTGACGTGTAAGCGTCGATATGGTCACGCTCGGTGACTAGGTTACCGTACCCTTTTTGTATTGACCGTCAAGTAGTAAAGACGGATATTTTCTTACTCTTCCAAGGTTGTGCATGATGCTACTGCACATATATATATTTTATTCAAGTACGGACACGGGTCAGTCCATGGTAATTAATGAAGAAATAAATGATTAAGTAATTGATTCAATCTCGTCAAGACAAATGCGCTCACTACCGGTTGTCTGAAACCCAGCAGCGCGAGTATATAGCCATGATGTTCGTTTGACAGTTTGTTCAAGTACGACATGGACCCATAATAGGATGTTTGCAAGTATTTGATTTATCACGTATGCTTACTATGAACTATATTAACTAATGTCGTCAAGTATGTTTGTCTTACTTAAATAAACTGTTTTTCCTCGTGGACTCAAATAAGATGGACTTATCAAGTTGATCATTGAGAGATTCACTTGTTGGCTACACTTACCACGCATTCGCATATCAGATAATTAAAGCACGATTGTTACTAATGAATGAGAACCAGAACACATTCTTTATTAAATCAATATTCAACGGCCTAAAGCAACTTCCATGATATTCTGATCACAGACCATATGCTAAGATCGTCTGTATCAATAAGGTTGCTTCATGTAGACATAAGCTCTGTTGGGAAACCTGTCATCTTCAATTGTATATATAAACGACCAACGATGCTCGAAACACGATGTCCATCTAGGTCTAACCACATAGAGATCATCAAAAAGAAGGGTCTGGTATTACCTGGAGTCCGAATTAATAATAAAGTGCATGAGGAGAATCTCTGACAATAGAATCTCGCAGAGACACTATCTCCTTCTGAAAAATCATTCACAAATCACTTTCCAACCTTTAAAAGGACCAGCCCAAAAAATACACACGGCCATTCTCAGCCGGCTTTGTCGAGACTCAGTACGCCTCCGTAGGACAACGAATACCTGCCCCAGAGTTCGGCATAAAGAATATAGTCCGACCTAAACATACGAAGATATACAATATAAGACTGAATCTTCTTGCACTAGACAAGTAATACATATGAATTCAGGCCATAAACATTCTAAGCAAAATCAATCTATTTTCTGGCCCTAACAAATGAGAAATGACATAAATTCGGTATTCATCCGCTAAATCAATATTCAAGGGAGATCATCCACATAATCAAAAGTATAAACCAATCATGGATTATCTAGCTTTACAAAGGAAAGCATTTTCGTACACTCAATAAATACAAATATATATTTTTCCATATTAAATAGACATACAGGATGAATTGTATGCCTCACTGAAGTAATCCGTGCGTCACACAATTCCATACAAAAGAATATGTGCGCAACAGATTACCACACCCCCCGGGAAAAAAATGGTACATTTTTTTTGAAATACATCTAGGAGCAACATACAATAGGCTCACAACGCACGAATGATAATGCGCAGATGATAAGCATTCCAAACAAATGTAACGCCTAATGTAAGGCTAAGTCGTCCTATGGTACGACAAATTAGACTATATCTTAGAATCCAGAGAAAGTCTTTCTCTGAGTATAAATATTTCCAGAGAGGTGTCACCCACGCATACTACAATATTGGCTCTGCCACATATTCTACAACAGATTATCCAAAATATTTCATCTTAGGTATCTTAAAATCATGATTACCAAAGAAGAAGAACATCAAAAGACCAGCGGTGAATATGCATCAATGAACCGCTAAGTAGTGATACAATCAATATATGCTATATTACATATGTGTACCCATTTTAACATAGGGAAAAAAAACTGTAGTAAAGTTAGACATGTTAGAAATCTCAGGATCTAACAGTTAGGTTGAATCATGTGGGCATCTAGACAAGATGTCTGCCATCACATTTTCTGACCCACGGATACCTCGCACCGAAAAATGAAAAGGCTGAAGAGCAATCGCGTATCGCGTTGATCTCGCGCTCTTCAGATTTTTACTCTGAATAGCTGTAAGAGCTTTCTGGTCAGTTTCCACAATGAAATGCGCGCCAAGAAGAAATCTTTGAAGTTTAAGGATTGACCAAACCATAGCCAATAATTCACGGTCTAGGACCGAGTAATTCTTCTCTGCGGCATTTAGTTTTCGAGAAATATACATCACAGGGTGCAGAGTTCCAGAGTACTCTTGCATTAGTGCTGCTCCAATCCCTGTGGATGAAGCGTCACTACGAAGAATAAATGTCTTATCTTTAGTAGGTAACACTAAAATAGGTGAAGTAGAAAACATAGTTTTAATTTTATCCAAAGAGGATTGACATTCTTGAGTCCAATGGACTATATTAGGAGACCCTTTCTTTAGCAATGAAGAAAGACGTGACATGATCGAGGACAGATTCGGGATGAATCGTCCATAAAATTGTATTAGACCCAGGAGACTTCGCACTTGCTTTTTAGTCTTAGGCATAGAAATGTTAAGTATCTTACTTGTATTATGGTCCTCTGTTTTTAGGAAACCATGACCAACACGGTGACCTAAGAAGGATATTTCGCTAAAACCAATACAGGCTTTAGATGGTTTCGCTGTCAGGTTATGCTCGCGTAAGATAGACAATAGTTCATTTAACCCGTTATAGTGATCTTCCCAAGTATCACTGAAAAGACAGATGTCATCAAGATATGCAATGACATCTGAGCGATGAGATAGGATTTGACGCATCATGCGTACGAATGTTGCAGGGGCGTTCATAAGGCCGAAAGGCATGAAGTTCCATTGGAATAAACCCCTAGGTGTCGAAAAAACAGTAAACGGTTTGGCTCAGCTTTTACATTAATGGTACAGCTTTTTAATTACAATAACTGCCACTTTTAATCAATCTTAAATCTTTGATTTATCTTATTACACTGTTCAAATTTTTGAGCATATTAGAAGATCCAGCGATGAAATCTATGCACTTTTATGTTCAACAACACTGCAACAACAAAACAGTTTGTGGCCTTCAAAGTATTCAGCTCTGTATGTCTGCTTGACATAAACAATGCCTGTACTACAAAATGTCACCAAGCGCTGACCTGATTACTGCCTTCGCTCGATAGGACAGGTCATGCTGACCTCGACTGTATAGTTGTACTGTCAACTTGTACATCAGTGTTTACGTGTCATATATGGCGTTAGGAATGGTCTGGTTACAATAACCCCAGGAAACTGGCCTACCACTGAAAAGAGCACTGAAAAGAGTGGATTTATTCGGGGTCGTGTACTGGTCATCAGTGAAGAAGGTCTTCTTTGGGTTACCACTGCATAATTGAATCAACTGGTCATTTGACACAGAGTGGGAGTGTCAGGTAACGCGAATGGTGGAACGGTTCTGTGTAGTTGACCACTTGATAATATTACACTCACACACTCTTATGCAAGTCAATGATGACTGGAACTACAGCTGACATTTCACAGTTTAATAAGGACGCATACATCTGGACAGCACGGAACATAGTCATAGGAACATGTTGACATGTACATCATGAGGCATTTGAATAGTAGATCATATTTCGTGCAGCATTCAAATATGATGGGCGATATATGGTAATCATTCAATGTTCTGGCAGGCTATTGCCATATCCCCTAACTGACTGAACGCATCAGTGGGTGTGGGTGTGTAAACCTATAAAGAGTTCACTGGACGAACTTTTTCCTTGGCTAAGTTCTCCAGCGGCATATATCAAATGTTTATGTAACAAAGTTAAACCACGATAGGGGTTTTCATATTAATAAGATCTCCATATCACTGTCCGATAATAAGTCTGATATACTGTTCTCTTGACAGTGATCCATAACGATGACAAGAATACAAGATGGCTACCTTCCTGAGTTTCGCTCACTCACCCAGAAGAAGGATAATGATAAGCCAAAGTTAATTCACAATTTAAATATCAATAATTTCATAGAGTTTCCCTACAGTTCCACATTAATATGGTTGCTTCATGTAGACATAAGCTCTGTTGGGAAACCTGTCATCTTCAACTGTATATATAAACGACCAACGATGCTCGAAACACGAAGTCCATCTAGGTCTAACCACATAGAGATCAACAAAAAGAAGGGTCTGGTATTACCTGGAGTCCGAATTAATAATAAAGTGCATGAGGAGAATCTCTGACAATAGAATCTCGCAGAGACACTATCTCCTTCTGAAAAATCATTCACAAATCACTTTCCAACCTTTAAAAGGACCAGCCCAAAAAATACACACGGCCATTCTCAGCCGGCTTTGTCGAGACTCAGTACGCTTCCGTAGGACAACGAATACCTGCCCCAGAGTTGGCATAAAGAATATAGTCCGACCTAAACATACAAAGATATACAATATAAGACTGAATCTTCTTGCACTAGACAAGTAATACATATGAATTCAGGCCATAAACATTCTAAGCAAAATCAATCTATTTTCTGGCCCTAACAAACGAGAAATGACATAAATTCGGTATTCATCCGCTAAATCAATATTCAAGGGAGATCATCCACATAATCAAAAGTATAAACCAATCATGGATTATCTAGCTTTACAAAGGAAAGCATTTTCGTACACTCAATAAATACAAATATATATTTTTCCATATTAAATAGACATACAGGATGAATTGTATGCCTCACTGAAGTAATCCGTGCGTCACACAATTCCATACAAAAGAATATGTGCGCAACAGTAGCCTTGTTAAGGACGTGGACTGATGATAAGGCAGAAGAAAATATCACCTCATCATATCAATATGTGAACGAGCTGACCACTCGTCTTAAAACTGGCTGGAAACTTGCTAATGATTATTTGAGACAAGCCAGGAAAAAACATGCTGCCTATTATAATAAGAGGGCGAAGGACAGAGATTTAGTTGTGGGAGAGAAGGTCCTCCTTCTATTACCAGGCAGTAGTAATAAGTTGCAGATTGGATGGCAAGGTCCATATACAGTTCTAGAGAAGGTGTCTAGAACAAATTATAAGATAGATAAAAAGGGGAAAGAGAAAATCTATCACGTGAATCTCCTGAAAAAATATCTGGAAAGAGAAAATCAGGACGAGACACACTTACTAACCTTGTCCATCGCAACGGGAATGAAAAACGAACCACTCACCTCTCATGAATATTCGCTACATCCCTGTGAGACAGCAGCACAGGTAAAAATCAGTAAACACTTAACGAAAAATCAGAGGGAGAGAGTTCAAAAGGTTTTGGATGATCATGCAGATGTGTTAACGGACAAACTGGGGCATACGAATTTGTTAGAATATGATATGAAACTTGTAGACCCAACACCAATCGGTATGAGAGCTTATACAATCCCGTTTGCAAAGGAGACAGCTTTGAAGGAAGAGATAGAGTATTTGTTGAAAGAAGGAATTATTTCACACAGTGGGTCCCCGTACAGTTCTAGTGTGGTTCTGTTGAGAAAACCCTCTGGGGAACACAGACTGTGTATAGATTACAATAAACTGAATGCTGTCACAGAAGGTCAGGTGGATCCATTACCTGATACAAATCAGCTGTTCGCTAGGCTGAACAAAGCTAAATATTTCTCTAAGGTGGATCTGAGCAAAGGCTATTATCAGATTCCAGTAAAACCTGAGGTTAAACCGTATTTAGCCTTTAGCACCTCGGATGGGCATTATGAATTCAACATGTTGCCTTTTGGGTTGAAAAATGCTCCGAGTGTGTTTTCTAGAATGATGCGAAAGTTGTTGGATCCCCTGAATAATCCATGTATTACGAATTTCATGGATGATATTCTCATTGCTACAGAAACATTTGAGGAACACATTAACTCTCTGAATATGTTGTTGGATAGACTCAGGGAGGCAAACGTGACGGCTAGACCGACCAAATGTTGTATTGGATGTAAAGAGTTGGAATTCTTGGGACACCAGTATCTCAGGGAAGCATGACCCCTGACCCCAAGAACTTGGAGAAATTGAAGAAAGCTCCGAGGCCACAGACAAAAAAAGATGTGAGATCTTTTGTCTCCTTGTGTGGTTTTTACAAGAAATATATTAAAAATTTTAACTCGATATGTGCACCACTGACGGATTTAACGCGCAAAGGAAATCCTGATAGAATTACTTGGTCCGCGCAGTGTGAATCAGCCTACCAAGAGTTAAAAGAAAAACTCACAAGCAAGCCTATATTGAAATTGCCCGACTTGAGTCAAGAGTTTGTTGTGAGAACGGACGCTAGTAACGTCGGATTAGGGGCAGCCCTATTACAAAGATCCAATTCACTTGATGGGGAATTAACCCCAGTTGCTTATGCTAGCCGTAAGCTGAACACAGCGGAACAAAAATATTCAACTAGTGAAAAGGAATGTCTGGCTTTGATATGGGCGATAAAAAAGTTCCAAATCTATCTTTATGGTAGATCACTTAGGATTCAAACAGATCATAAACCACTTGTATTTCTATCACAAGCAAGACATGAAAATGCTAGATTATTACGTTGGTCTTTGCTCTTACAGCCATACCAATTGATCATAGAATATATCCCCGGGTCGGAGAACGTAGGTGCAGACTTTTTAAGTAGACACCCATACGACGAAAATCAGAGTAGTCACCAGGCATAATGATTTAAATTTATCTATGTGTATTTCGAATTCTGAACTGACATCATGTAGTCTGTTCTAAGTGGGGAGATATGTGACGATATTCTCAATGCAATATCTAAATTAGATAATATTGTAGAGCATAAAGTCAAAAATAAGATAGAAAATAAAAATTGAGTCCAGCGTAGTATTCTACTACGCCCGCCCGCATGTCGATTTTGATAAACCTAATAGCCGAATGAAAGATACTGTCTTTTCGAAAAATTCGTCCTTCAGATTAAATGTAATACTTTTGCAAGGTCAAGTCGAATTGCCAAGACGAGAGTGAAAGAATAAAAGAATAAAAGAGGGGAGGGATGGAAAGACAGAACCTAGGGAACGCAGTCTTGCGTTGATTTAAAAAAAGCCAACTCGAGCAACATAGCCTTGAGCACGTTTCAAATTACGATACAAAATAAAAAAAATAAAAAATATGGAATTATGAACCATAATACATAGGGCCATAAAAATTATATATTCCAATGCTTTATGATCTCCTGAGCAATAATATGGTGTCAGTTACCCACTAATAAAAAAAAATAACCAAAATAATGGCAATAATATTATGTATGATAAGACGGACTGACGAGAAAAAAAGATCACGCCTGCTTAATTGTTTCATGACATATTTTGAAAAAAGCTTTGGGTAAATAGGATTAAAAGGTACCAAGATTTTGATTGGCTGTAGTTTAAAGGAAGGCGAGAGGGGATTGGCTAACCTAACATTAAAAATATACTTATAATAGTAACCGTAGTATTTTGGGAATTGTTTTTTTAAAAGTTCGATTTAAAATTCATAGTCGTCTGCTTCTATTGGCCAGCTTAGTTGATATTGAGGAAAAATTGTTAGGCTAAGACGCCATTTCTTTAAAAAATCTTGCCGCGAGACGATGAGATCAGAAGTGTAATTCTAAATACAAATATTATAAACTTTTGGACAGGGCAGTGATAAACTGGGGCCAGATCTGCCAGTCATCGTTACTTGTGTGTAATATTCATTGAAATTGTGGTAAGATTGAATTTATTAACCCTTTTATTTAAAATAAAGTTTGAATGTGAGATACTAACATACGACCGTAAGTAAGTGAGTCGATGGCAGACTTAGGCAAAGCCTAGAGATTGATCCATCATATGATAGCCTATCAGAGAGGTGTAGAACTACAAAATTATATATGATTGTCACCAAGGAGCATAATACCTATCCTATTGTATGGAAAGATTACTGTTGGAATTGCAGAGGCGTTGTAACCATTAGGTGAGAGGAATACTGGTATACATTGTCACTTCAAAATATAATGGTACAATAGGTTGTCATAAAGAGCTGACCCTATACGTTTGTTTGTACTGTAACTGTAATTAACTGTGGAATATTATTGTATGCTGGTTATAAAGAAGGATGCATAACCTTCTTATTTCAGGGGTTTATGTGGCCCTGACAGTCACATAAAAACAGGCTCGTGGGAACTGATTGATTCCTGACTTTGTTGCATAATTTGGGCACGTACTGGAGGCCATTGCCTTTTGTGAAGTGAACCAGATGGTCCATCGAGATTAGGACAATACTTACCAGGGTTCTCCTTCGAAGTTAAGTGCCCGTTCGGCACCGAAAGTCTCAATCTCTATGAACTTCAGTTATTAACCTCAAAGACTGAAATTATCAAATAAATAAAAATTCCACCTGTGACATATGAAAAGAAAATGCATATTAACACCTACACACTTTTATTATATTAATACTTGTATTATGGACAGAATATCCATTGTATAAATTGAATATTGTAAATAATTTCATTGATTTCACTTTTGATTGTCAATCCTGATTCAAACTAAATAGAGTCAGGATAATAAATTGAAAAATTATTAACGTTACACAAAATTCAACCACTGACTTACTTAAGATAGTCTGTTAAAGTGTAGTGTGTATGTGATTGTTGTAGTACTGTTGTGTTGTGTTGGATAATAAAATACTTGTGTATATGTTTAGTTGGTTAATGCAACATTACACTACTTATACATAACCCTAGACACCAAACGTAGTCATCGTCATCATACATTCTAGTCAAAGAATAAGTCTGAGTGAGATCATAAAGGTGGTAGCAGAAAGGTACCCTGTAACTTAACATAATATTTATTATATTCAGGGACCTTCACAGCTGACCTCATTCAGTACACTAAGAGTTTATAACAACAACATTTCTTAACATCAAATCCACCACATATATTGGGTAGCTCGATTCCGGGATTTTTAAATTCTTATAAAGTATATTAGGGTCTCAAGTCCCGGGAATTTTAAATACCGGTAAAATAAAATTAAAAGTATTCTTTTGTGGAATTTAAATAGTGGTTGAGCTATCGGTGCCTGTTGTTGTTCTTAGTCATAGTAGAAATTCTTAGTTATAATTAGATACTTGTCTAATTAGAAATATTAAAAGGTTGCATAGTACAGAATGGCTTATCTGGCAAAGTTTCGATCTGCTGCTGTGCAGGCTGCTAAAGAAATGAATATGGATGGACTAGAGCTGGTCCAGTACGTAACCTCAGAGGTTGATAAATTTATTGCCAGAGAAGATAAAAGATTAGAGAAAGAAGCAGAAAGAAAGTTAGAGGCTGAGAAAGAAATTAAGAGGTTGCAGATTGAGGCTGACAAAGAGGCTAGGGCATTGGAGGCGGAAAGGGAGGCGGAGATTAAAAGGCTCCAATTAGAAGAAGAAAAGGCTGAAAGAGAAGCAGAGGAAAGAAGATTAGCTGCAGAAAGAGAAAGAGAAGAAAAAAAAGGCTGAAAGGGAAGCAGAAGATAGCAAATTGCATGAGGGAACACCCACAAGTGGGAAAAATAATAATCAGGACCTAGAAACGCCACGGGGCAAACTTAGGTCTAAAAGTAAAATTAATAATGTAGACAATATTTCTTAACATCAAATCCACCACAACCACCTGCCCAGAAAACATTTTAAAATGCACAGTTACACGGACAGCCTTAAGTGACCACTATCCTATTTGCTGTACCTGGACGAGAAAAGGGTTCAAAGCACCTAAAACGGAACACATCACAGTCCATTACAGGAATTTCAAAATCTTTAACCTTCAATTATTCCTACAAGACCTACAAATATCCCCTCTCTCATACGTGTACCAACTTCCGCATCCAGAAGAAGCCATAACATACTGGACACAAACTTTCAACAACGTATTCGACAAAAATGTTCCTATAAAGCAAGTTCGTGTTAAAAATATCAGAAAGACCCCATAGATAACAAACGAAATATTATAAACAATGAGAGAGCGGGACGAAGCACATAAGCTCAAAGATTTCAGCAGGTATCGGATGCTTAGAAACAAAGTACAATACCTCATTCGTCAGGAAAAGAAACTACATTTCAGAAAGAAGATTCAAGACAAAGCAAACAGTAAAGAAGTCTGGGCAGCCATTAGAACACTAACGCACAAAACAAAGTCACTAAACTCTTTACCAAAAAGCTGCTCCCTCACGGCTACTCATTTTAGTAACCCCTTCAAAACAGAAATTAACCATCTCAAGTCGACACTAAAGCCAATGGACTGCGATATTAGTAAATTGACAGCCTTCTGCAACACTGAACATACCATAACAGATCTTAGAGATATTCCTGTTCTAACAGTACATGAAGTTCTCAAATATATCTTGGCCTTAAAAAACACACAATTCATCTGGGCTTGATGATATCAGCAATAAGATTCTACGTTCACTATCTTGGTTCAAAAGTTGGAAACCCTCAGAAAAGGCCCTAATCCACTAAACATCATCAAATCATTCATGGGAGATCGACAACAGTTAGTGCTTCACAACAACTCGACATCAGATTTCTCGAAGATAGATACAGGAGTACCGCAGGGTTCTATTCTTGGGCCCCTACTCTTCGCAATGTTCATCAACGACCTGCCACTACATCTAAAATATTCAACATGCAGATGATTGCACTATCTACACTAGTGACAATGACTGCGTTGCACTTGAAATGACTCTTCAATGCTGTCGTGAGAAATTCTAATCCACATGTAGAAATTATCAGGTAAATGTAAAGCCTAACACATAAATTCAATAAAAGGAAAGAAGAATGGTAAAGAACAGTGCTGTCACAATGACTGTACTCGAGATCCCCCTTGTTTTCTACTTCGTCTGTAAATTGTAACGTTTCACGTTGATAGTAAAAGCCTACTGCAGCATACACGCGTTTCCACAACACAATAAAACGTGCACTGCATTTCTAAGAAAAACCTTGAGATATGCAGGCTGACCTATATTTAATATTCCATTCATGTCATTTTATACACTAAGTTAACATAAACGGAAGGACAGATGGAATTAGGAGAGAGAGAGAGGGCTGAAAGCCGGAACGCATGCAACACTAACACGCGTCTCGCTATACAATTACTGCCATCACGCGTGTAAGGCCACATGCACTAACTTTTTTTTTCAAATCGACAGTGATAAAAAACACTACCCATACGAGAGTTAGGTTTAAAAACTTACAAAACGCTTATTGGGAAATATGACATTATACTGTTTTATGTCTGAAAACATGACAGTACCCAGACACCACATCGATCGAAGTAAACGGGAGGTAGAAGAAAATGCAAATTTTGAACGCAGCCCATTAGCCCCATAAAGATTATATAGTTGGGTTCCATAGGACTTGCTGACAAAGAATATGTTAAGTGTTACGCAAATAGTCTAGAAATTAACAAATTATAGCCAAAAGAAATAGTGAGGGTGTCAGACAACACCAAAATCAGAATCGCTCAGTGGCAGATTTTGAAACCACCATTGTACGGGAAATAGGTCCCCATGTAAAATCCTATTTGATTGGATAGAAGTAAATGTAAGGCTAAACACGATTAGTCGGGCTACAAATACTATTTTTTGTTGTTAGGGGAGACGGAAGGAAGGGTACTTTTTTGAAAAGCTGTGTAAACATGGCTCGATTGGTTAGACCCGCCAATATAGGCAATTAGAAGCGTCAGTTCAGCACCACATTTTCAAATAAACTTTCTAAAGCAACAGTGCGTTGAGATTCAGCTTATATTTTTCTAAATAAAAGCCTGAGACAGCGGCAGATCGGATTTTGTGCCATCTTCATTGCCAGTCAACGTAAATTGTGTATTATTCCCATGAATTGTGGTAAGCTTGAAATATTTGATATCTTTTAATGAAAATTGAATGTAAATTGATAATTTATGTCTGTATATGTGTGTGGTTCAGTAGCGAACATGAGGCAAAGCCTATATATTGCTCCAACCTGAACAGAAGGTGTCGGAGAAAAGTAAAACTGCATGGAATTGCCAAACAGTACACTGACACCTATCTTATTGACTAGAAAGAACTTATGCTGGAATTGCAGAGGCGTAGTAACCATTAGGGAGGAGTATACTGGTGAAAATTGTTTCAGATGAAGATAGCAGTTGGCCTACCGCTCTGAACTCAGTGTTTGTTATGTATTGTGTTCAGTCTGGAAATAGATTATAAATTAGTTCTAAAATAGGAGGTACAACCTTCTTGTTTCAGGGACCGTGGTCCTAAAGTTATTGAGCAGCACCTGGTCTGAGCTTTGCTGAATCTAGAGGCTGTCAGCATACTCCTGGGTCCAGATAGTGACCAGTGAGGTGTCTCCAAAACACAGGGAAGCTATCGAGCAGAGGAGTCTTTTCCTGCCGCCATCACGAAAGATAAGCTTCGTTGGCCAGAGGAGCTCAACATTATGTGTCCCCCTCTAAAATTGACAGTATAATAAAACAGAGGGAAAATACATTGTGTAAATTGATAGGAACTGTGAACTTTTCCCCATACTATTTCCAAGATAAACAAACACTTGAAGTCATGATGACAAATAACAACATAGCTTGAAAACCAACACCAGTATTACCTCATAGTACTACTACACAACTGACACACATAGGATAATATTAATAAAATATGTCACTACAAGGTTCATATTTATAAATTATGTACATATAAATTGTGATTACATTTGATTGTGATTCCTGGTTCACTGTGTAGTTGAATCAGGATATATATATTAGTGACAGTAATTAATACATATATCTATTTGAAACTTTACCATTGATTCATTTAAGATAGTCTTATAGAGTGTTACATGTGTGTGAGTGTCACAGTGTTGTCAAGTATGGTGGAATAAATTAAATTGTTTATCTGTCTGTTGTTGTTGTGACTTACAATTCATCGTTTACATAACCCTAGACATTCAACGTAGTCATCACAATATTCCAGAATAATTCTATCTGAGGTATAAATGTGGTAGCAAGTAAGGTTATCTGTAAAACACTACACGATTTAGATACAGATACCTTCACAGCTGATCTCAGTCAGTACACTAAGTCCCCTATAAATATTTATAACATCTCACTTTACCAAATTTATTGGGGTCTCGCTCCCGGGATATTGAACTTTCTCCTATTATATATATTGGGAAATATAAGAATTAAAAGGTATCCTTGGGTGGAAATAAATAACGTTGAGCTCTCAGTGCCTTTTGTGTATTTGGATAAGTAATTACAGATTGTATTGTTTAGTTAGACATTACATACATTTACCTGTTAGAAAATGGCCGACTTGGCAAAATTTCGATCTGCTGCTGTGCAGACTGCAAAAGAGTTAGGAATGGACGGGCAAATTATGATTGCTTATGTCACTGCTGAATGTGACAAATATATTGAACGGGAAGAAAGAAGATTAGAAAAAGAGGCCGAAAGAAAGTTAGAGGCTGAAAAGGAAATTAAGAAGTTGCAATTTGAGGCTGAGGCTGAGACTAAGAAGTTGCAATTTGAGGCTGAAGCTGAGACTAAGAGGCTGCAGATTGAGGCTGAGGCTAAGAAATTGGAAGCAGAAGAAAGAAGATTGACTGCAGAAAGAGAAGAGAAGAAATTGACTGCAGAAAGAGAAGAGAAGAAATTGGCTGCAGAAAGAGAGGAAAGAAGATTAGCTGCAGAGAGGGAAGCAGAAAGAGAGGAAAGAAGATTAGCTGCAGAGAAGGAAGCAGAAAAGGAGGAGAAGAGATTACAAAGGGAACATGAGTTACGACTAAGGGAGTTTGAGTTTCAAGGCCATGCTCCTGAAAATGGTGCCAGTCCCTTTACCTCTGATGCCACTGCTAGTCAGGGAGCCTCAACCTCAGCTATGAATTTTCATTTAGATCATTTTGTTGAGAAAGACGATGATATTGAGAGCTATCTAAATAGATATGAACTATTAGCTACCACGTATGGGTTAGAGAGAGAAAGGTGGAGCTTAAAGTTATCTCAAGGGCTTCATGTGGCAGCTTATGAAGTTTTTGCCAAAATGAACAGAGGTGATCAAGAAAATTATGACATGCTAAAGCAGGCTCTTTTGTTAAGATATGAAAAGAACGCAGAATTTTATAGGAAAAAATTTAGGAATGCTAAACTACTGTCAGGTGAAACTTATCACCAGTTCTCTGCACGGTTAGAGACATACTTGGAGAAATGGACTTCTCTGGGGAAAACCCAAGATCTTAAGGAAATGGTCCTTATAGAACAATTAAGAGAGTCCATGGCTCCAGACCTGAGAAAGTTTCTCAGGGAACAAGGTGCAGAGAGGCTGGGTGAGTTGCTAAATGTTGCAGAAAGGTATCAAGCGGCTCAGGCAGAGGTATCAGGTAATAAAAAGAAACAGGTAGAAAATTTTAGGGCACCACAGAACTTTAATAAATTTGATCCTAGAGATCAAAACAAAGGTAAGCACCAATTTGATAGGCCACGGTATGACAATAAAAATAAAACCCCACAATTCGATGAAAGGAAATATGATGAAAGAAAATCTTTCAACCAAGGAAGGAGGTGGTGTAAAAATTGTCAGATGAACAATCATGACATTGACCGTTGCAGAAGGAACCCTATAGTTATGGCCACCCTTCAGGTCAGGTCGACCTCAAGAAAGGAGGAGGATATTATGTTCGATACCACTCCAGAAGAGATGAGGAAGGCACAGGCTGGGGATAAGACCCTCAAGCCTTGTTTCAGGAAATTGTCAACTTGTCATACAACTCCAGGCAAGGGAGATTTTTACATGAAAAACAAGTTGATGTATAGGAAGACTGGAGCTAGATCCAAAGGTCAGGGACAGCTGGTACTTCCTAAAAGATATAGGGCAGAATTAATAAGGAGCCTACATGTGAAACCAGATGGGGACCATGAGAAAATTGGTACCATCATCCAAAAGGTGGCTCACAATTATTATTGGCCCAAGGCAAAATGGGACATTGAGAATTTTGTAGAAAGGTGTAGCATAGCACATGAGGGAACACCCACAAGTGGGAACATTGATCAGGACCTGGAAATGCCACGGGGCAAAATTAGGCCTGAAAATACGAAGAGAAATAAATTTGATAAAGTGGACCAAATGGAATGGGAAGCCCCTTTTCACGGACAAGCTTCAATTAACTGTTTTACAATGGCCACTATGCGGAGAGTGCAAAAAGATGTCTTACCCCAGGTTAAGCCGAAAATCCCTCAATCGGACTTAAACAAACTGGAGGAAGAAGATGTAGAGAGGAAATCTCTCATCAAGAATTCTAAGTGGGGAGACAGCCCCAAGAGAAGAATTGGTAGCGGTCGTTTTGTGCATGATAATTCTGGGAAGAAAAATCATCACTATAGCGCTTCGAGTGGAAGAGACCATACCGGTGCATGGACAAATAGGTCCACAAAATTAAAGGTCCATATGTAGCGCTGTTAAGAACGTGGACTGATGAAAAGGCAGAGGAAAATATTACATCCTCATACCAATATGTGAATGAGCTGACCACTCGTTTAAAAACTGGCTGGAAACTTGCCAATGAAAATTTGAGACAAGCCAGGAAGAAACATGCTGCCTATTATAACAGGAAAGCTAAAGACAGAGATTTGGCTGTGGGAGAGAAGGTACTGCTTCTTCTCCCCGGTAGTCAGAATAAGTTACAAATTGGATGGCAAGGTCCATATACAGTTCTAGAGAAGGTATCTAGAACAAATTATAAGATAGATAAGAAGGGGAAAAAAAATCTATCATGTGAATCTCCTGAAGAAGTATTTGGAAAGAGAAAATCAGGAAGAGACACACTTGTTGACCTTGTCCATCGCCATGGAGATGAAAAAGGAACCACTTTCATCATTTGAATATCCATTACATCCCTGTGAGACAGCGGCACAGGTGAAAATCAGTACACACTTAACGAAAGAGCAAAAGAAGAGAGTACAACAGGTTCTAGATACTCATACAGAGGATTTAACAGACCGACCAGGGCATACAAACTTATTGGAATATGATATGAAGCTGATAGACCCCACACCTGTATGTATGAAACCCTATTCGATTCCTTTTGCTAAGGAGAAAGCTTTGAAGGAAGAGATAGACTATTTGTTGAAGGAAGGAATTATTTCACACAGTGAATCTTCGTATAGTTCCGGTGTTGTACTCTTAAGGAAACCCTCTGGAGAACATAGATTCTGTACAGATTACAGGAGACTGAATGCTATCACAGAAGGACAGGTGGATCCATTGCCGGATACAAATCAGTTGTTTGCCAGGCTAAATAAAGCTAAATATTTCTCAAAAGTGGACCTGAGTAAAGGATACTATCAGATTCCAGTAAAGCCTGAGGTTAGACCATACCTAGCTTTTAGTACCTCAGAAGGACACTATGAGTTTAACAGATTGCCATTTGGATTGAAGAATGCGCCTAGTGTCTTCTCTAGAATGATGAGAAAATTATTGGACCCTTTGAATAATCCATGCATCACAAATTTCATGGATGATATCCTTATAGCCACAGAAACATTTGAGGAACACATTGACTCTCTGAACATGCTGTTTAATCGACTTAGGGAAGCGAATTTAACAGCCCGACCAACCAAATGTTGCGTTGGATGTAAAGAATTAGAATTCTTGGGACACACAGTTTATCAGGGAAACATGACCCCTGACCCAAAGAATTTAGAGAAACTAAAGAAAGCCCCGAGACCACAAACCAAGAAAGACGTGAGATCCTTTGTCTCATTATGTGGTTTCTACCAAAAGTATATCAAAAACTTTAATTCCATATGTGCACCGTTAACTGATTTGACACGTAAGGGAAATCCAGATCGAATTACATGGACACCACAATGTGAAATGGCTTACCAAGAATTGAAGGAAAAGCTCACAAGTAAACCTATTTTGAAATTACCTGACTTAAGTCAAGAATTCATTGTAAGAACGGATGCCAGTAATATTGGGTTAGGTGCGACTCTGCTACAGAAATCAGATGCATTGGAGGGGGAATTAAGCCCAGTGGCATATGCTAGCAGAAAGTTGAATAAAGCTGAAACCAACTACTCAACTAGCGAAAAAGAATGTCTTGCAGTAATATTGGCGATAAAGAAATTCAATATTTATCTGTATGGGAAGGCATTTAAGTTGCAAATGGATCACAAACCCTTGTCGTTTCTAGCGCAGGCTAGACATGAAAATTCTAGATTACTCCGTTGGTCATTACTGATGCAGCCATTTGAGTTTAGCATAGAGTATATAAGTGGAAAAACAAATCTGGGAGCGGATTTTTTAAGCCGCCATCCGTGTGATGAGAATCACCTTAAGCCCCAGGAAAGATAATAAATTTCTCTATGTGTATATAGAATTATAGACTGACATATAACGTCTGTTTTAAGTGGGGAGAATTTGTCGTGAGAAATTCTAATCCACATGTATAAATTATCAGGTAAATGTAAAGCCTAACACATAAATTCAATAAAAGGAAAGAAGAATGGTAAAGAACAGTGCTGTCACAATGACTGTACTCGAGATCCCCCTTGTTTTCTACTTCGTCTGCAAATTGTAACGTTTCACGTTGATAGTAAAAGCCTACTGCAGCATACACGCGTTTCCACAACACAATAAAACGTGTACTGCATTTCTAAGAAAAACCTTGAGATATGCAGGCTGACCTATATTTAATATTCCATTCATGTCATTTTATACACTAAGTTAACATAAACGGAAGGACAGATGGAATTAGGAGAGAGAGAGAGGGCTGAAAGCCGGAACGCATGCAACACTAACACGCGTCTCGCTATACAATTACTGCCATCACGCGTGTAAGGCCACATGCACTAACTTTTTTTTCTCAAATCGACAGTGATAAAAAACACTACCCATACGAGAGTTAGGTTTAAAAACTTACAAAACGCTTATTGGGAAATATGACATTATACTGTTTTATGTCTGAAAACATGACAGTACCCAGACACCACATCGATCGAAGTGAACGGGAGGTAGAAGAAAATGCATATTTTGAACGCACCCCTTAGCCCCATAAAATTTATATAGTTGGGTTCCTTAGGACTTGCTGACAAAGAATATGTAAAGTGTTACGCAAATAGTCTAGGAATTAACAAATTATAGCCAAAAGAAATAGTGAGGGTGTCAGACAACACCAAAATCAGAATCGCTCAGTGGCAGATTTTGAAACCACCATTGTACGGGAAATAGGTCCCCATGTAAAATCCTATTTGATTGGATAGAAGTAAATGTAAGGCTAAACACGATTAGTCGGGCTACAAATACTATTTTTTGTTGTTAGGGGAGACGGAAGGAAGGGTACTTTTTTGAAAAGCTGTGTAAACATGGCTCGATTGGTTAGACCCGCCAATATAGGCAATTAGAAGCGTCAGTTCAGCACCACATTTTCAAATAAACTTTCTAAAGCAACAGTGCGTTGAGATTCAGCTTATATTTTTCTAAATAAAAGCATGAGACAGCGGCAGATCGAATTTTGTGCCATATTCATTGCCAGTCAACGTAAATTGTGTATTATTCTCATGAATTGTGGTAAGCTTGAAATATTTGATATCTTTTAATGAAAATTGAATGTAAATTGATAATTTATGTCTGTATATGTGTGTGGTTCAGTAGCGAACATGAGGCAAAGCCTATATATTGCTCCAACCTGAACAGAAGGTGTCGGAGAAAAGTAAAACTGCATGGAATTGCCAAACAGTACACTGGCACCTATCTTATTGACTAGAAAGAACTTATGCTGGAATTGCAGAGGCGTAGTAACCATTAGGGAGGAGTATACTGGTGAAAATTGTTTCAGATGAAGATAGCAGTTGGCCTACCGCTCTGAACTCAGTGTTTGTTATGTATTGTGTTCAGTCTGGAAATAGATTATAAATTAGTTCTGAAACAGGAGGTACAACCTTCTTGTTTCAGGGACCGTGGTCCTAAAGTTATTGAGCAGCACCTGGTCTGAGCTTTGCTGAATCTAGAGGCTGTCAGCATACTCCTGGGTCCAGATAGTGACCAGTGAATTGTCTCCAGAACACAGGGAAGCTATCGAGCAGAGGAGTCTTTTCCTGCCGCCATCACGAAAGATAAGCTTCGTTGGCCAGAGGAGCTCAACATTATGTGTCCCCCTCTAAAATTGACAGTATAATAAAACAGAGGGAAAATACATTGTGTAAATTGATAGGAACTGTGAACTTTTCCCCATACTATTTCCAAGATAAACAAACACTTGAAGTCATGATGACAAATAACAACATAGCTTGAAAACCAACACCAGTATTACCTCATAGTACTACTACACAACTGACACACATAGGATAATATTAATAAAATATGTCACTACAAGGTTCATATTTATAAATTATGTACATATAAATTGTGATTACATTTGATTGTGATTCCTGGTTCACTGTGTAGTTGAATCAGGATATATATATTAGTGACAGTAATTAATACATATATCTATTTGAAACTTTACCATTGATTCCTTTAAGATAGTCTTATAGAGTGTTACATGTGTGTGAGTGTCACAGTGTTGTCAAGTGTGGTGGAATAAATTAAATTGTTTATCTGTCTGTTGTTGTTGTGACTTACAATTCATCCTTTACATAACCCTAGACATTCAACGTAGTCATCACAATATTCCAGAATAATTCTGACTGAGGTATAAATGTGGTAGCAAGTAAGGTTATCTGTAAAACACTACACGTATTAGATACAGATACCTTCACAGCTGATCTCAGTCAGTACACTAAGTCCCCTATAATATTTATAACATCTCACTTTACCACAAATGCGATGTAGACAATCTAACAAAATGGAGTAATAGAATCGTATGCCAGTAAACACAGCAAAAACGAAATCTATGTTGATTACCACCAGACAGAAACTCCTAAACTGCACCAAAAGATCGCTACAGCTACACGCGGAATCAATACAAATTGAACATGTAACAGAACACAAAGTTCTAGGGATCACGATTGACCAGCACTTAACGTGGAACTCCCATGTACAGAATTTAACCAAACTCAAAAGACGTACCAGCTAGCCAAAATAAAACACTTCTTAGACGCAGACACTAGACTATTGTTCTACACCTCACATATACAGACACCTCTAGATTACTGCTCTACACTGTGGGATGGTTGCACTGCTTCCACCTCAAAGAGACTGCACTCCCTGCATAAGAGAGCAGTACGTCTGATCACCGATAATCGCACGATACCACACACAAGGACACGAAAAGAACCGAAAATACTGTCCCTAAAAAAACGTTTTCTCTACAACAAAGCCAAGCTGACTCACGCAATTCTATCTAACAATGCCCCGCCGTACCTACGATCATTGTTTCAAACCAGTAGAAGAGAGGGACAACAATTACATCAGTTACGTCTGCCCAAACCTAGGATCGACCTGTTCAAAAAGAGTCTAGCCTACTCTGGAGCCTACTAATGGAACAGCCTTCCACACCACCTAAAAAGCCTACATACACACTATTCATTTAACAAAGCACTTTTCAAACACTTCCTAAACACTTATTATCTAAACCCATAGAAACATCATTTGCCTGTCAACATCTCATCCATAGGTCAACATTTCTTTACCTCTTTCGCTCGTTTTTAATGGGAATAATTTGTTTTATATCCATGTAATATTATTATATAATGTAATTTTTGTGAGAATGTACCCGCATACCACTGTACTTTAGACATGTGAATCGTGAGAATGTACCCGCATACCACTGTACTTTAGAGATGTGAATGTTTTCGTTTGCTTAAATGCGATGATGTACATGTAATAAGCAGATATATATATATATATATATATATATATATATATATATATATATATTATATATATATATATATATATATATATATATATATATATATATATATATATATATATATATATATATATATATATATAAAAAATTTAATAAAAAAAAAATTATAAAATTAAAAAAAAAAAAAAAAAAAATATATATATATATATAAATAAATAAATAAATATATATATATATACTGCTCAACCAATGTTGACAGATGGAGAGCGATGGCATGGCTGCAGGATCATGTAGGGCTGCGAGAAGTTGCTAGGAGATTAGGAGTTGCCCACTCTGTCATACAAACTCTGCGTGATCGTTATAATGCAACCGGCAGTGTCACAGAACAACGCAGGTCAGGACGTCCAAGGTCTACCACAAGATGGCAAGACACGCTGAGCCATGGCTAAAATGGTAAATGTTACAAACATACCCATTGCCCGTTCCTTCCGAAAAGTGGGTGAAATGTGTTCACTATAGTCACGACTTGCACGTGAAAAGCAAATTTCAGCAATGTTATCAACATGCTTTGCCATAGGAAGCATTTTCAAACATGCATTATTTCCCTTTCCAACACGTACATTTGATTGACCTTGGAGGTACACGCACGTAACACAGATTTGATTTATTGTCAGATTAAGAAACATTGTTTAAGCATGCAACAAGATGCAGCAAAACTTTTTTGACTGAGTGTTCAGGTTTTTAAAAAAAATAGCTTAGTTGAAATGACCTAAAAATGGAAAGTGGCCTTTAACTTTTTTTGAGCAGTATATATATGTATATATATATATATATATATATATATATATATATATATATATATATATATATATATATATATATATATATATATATATATATATATATATATATATATATATATATATATATATATATATTTATATATATATATATATATATATATATATAAACGAGGGCTGTCCGGAAAAGAACCGGCCATAATTAATATTAGAAAAACCGTTTGCGCGACATCGATGTAACTTGGCAGCCAAAGAGAGTGGCCTGTTATGCACATACGTGTGCAATGTTGACGTTGCTGCACCAGTCAGTGCGACCGTTAAAAGCCGATTAGTGAGCACGTGCACAGTGTGGTCGTCGCATTCAAAATGGCTGAACGAGTAGAGCAAAGAATCTGCATCAAATTTTGCGTCAAGCTTCAACATTCCTCCACGGAAACTATTATGATGATTCAGAAGGCTTTTGGAGACGATGCAATGAGTGCTACACAAAAATAAAGGTGTGGCACAAACGTGTCAAAGATGGTCGAGAATATGTTGAATATGTTAACTTTATAATGTTGCATGCCTTTAAATTAATGCTTAAAGTAACATGTGGGAATAAAAGGATATTGTATGCTAGATTAATGAGAGTGAAAGGGCAGAATGTCAGACGGGCCTGCGCGCCCAATTCTTAACCCTTCGAAAATAAAGTTCGTTCGTTCCACTTTTTCCTCATCAGTTTCACGTCTGTCTCCAGCTCTCTTCTCCATGTGTTTTTTGGTCTACTGCCTCTCTTTCCCAGGGGTTCCAAATCAAGGACTGCCCTGTAATGCTATCAACAAGTTTCCTCAATGTCTTTCCTATCCATCACCAGTGTCTTTGTCTCATCTCTTGTTGCACTGGCATTTATCTGGTTCTTGTCATCAGTTCCACACTGGTAAACGTGTCATACCATTTCAAACCTTCTATTCTACGCAAGCACCCTTTTATGAAAGTATGTAGCTTTTTTTGGATTTTGTTGTTTTCCATGTTTCAGAGTCTTACAATAGTACTGACTTGACATTTGAGTTCAAGATTATTATTTTTGTGTTGGGCCCGATTTCTCCATATATTTCCCAATGCAATGAAATCTCCTTCTGCTTTTTTTGTATTCTTATTTTGATATCATTGCCTGTCCCTCCAACTTTGTCTATATTGCTGCCAAGATATGTGTACGATTCTACATCTTGTAGTGGTGTTTCTTCAAGTTCAAACTTGTTATCATTTCTAGTATTTATTTACATTATCTCTGTCTTTTCCCTAAGTATTTTCAGACCCACTTGTTGTGACCTCTCATGGAGTATTTATATTTTGTCTTGCATCTGATTATCGTGATTGGACGGAAGAGCCAAGTCATCTGCAAAATCTAGATAATTAAACTGTTCAGTCAGATTCCACTGGATTCTTTTTCTGTTGTGTGATGTCGATGTTTTCATAACTCAATCTATTGCTAGTAAGAAAAGAAATGGAGACAAGAGGCATTCCTGTCGCACTCCAGTTCTTATCCCAAACGGTTATGTAAGTTGTCCTTCATGAAGAACTCTGAATGCCGTATCTTCACAAATCTTCTTTATTAAGTTAATAATTTTTATGGGAACTCCATAATGCCTCATCAATTTCCAAAGTGATTCTCTGTCTACACTGTCAAACGCCTTTTCATAGTCCACACATCCAATGTATAGCGATGAATTTCATTCCCGATTTTGTTCATCTAATATTCTAAATGTGGCTATTTGGTCTGTACAGGATCTGTTTTGTCGAGTGTTGCAGACTTTGTTTTGAGATATAATATTAGTATAACGTAGCGTTCTTCTACTGTCTTGTAATGTGTCCATTAATTCTGCGCAACCGTGGGTACGTTTTCGTGATTTTCGTATTAGCGTGATTATTTCTTATTGAGGTTCATTTCTGGTTCACTTGCTGTGATGTCTTATTTATTTCTTTGACTTCATATTAATATGGCAGAGTATTGTAATTGAACAACAAGGTGAAGGTTAACTGTTAACGGTTGAGCCAATGCAATTTCATGAACTTCTGGAATAAAGCTTCGTAAAATGCGTCAGCAAACACGTCTTATGTGGACGACTCGAAATATACGAGTAATTATTGAACCGATTAACATCACATTTAAGAATCACGTCAGCAATATGTGTTTCAGATCATAGGAAGTCCAAAAACATCAAAGTCTAAAAATTACCACGCACTTAACATAGTGCGTTCATCTTAACCCACGAAACTGTATTCTACTGTGCTCTTGAATCTCAGTAAAATATCAGCCTATTAAATGCTTTACCACGATGCTTTACCACGAACTTTAGACAAAAATAAAAAGAACAAATGCCTCTGCTAAGTACATTTGTGGGCTGCTTAGGATCAAAGCCTACAATTCACTTCAGAACTCTGTCTGAATATAATATTCTTAATTTGGCGTGTACGACGCCAGCAGCTAATCGCCATAACACTCTCGTTATGCGTTCCACATTAAATTCAAAATTCGCGTTCGGATCTCAAGAATATCTTACCATGTCTCTTCTTGTTACTTCAACCACCTTCCTCATATACCTCATTTCTGAGGTTTGGATCTGGCTTTTGTGGGTTGTATTCATTGCCCATGACTCGCATCCATATGTCAAGACTGGGACATAGGTGGAGCGGTATACAGCTATCTTCGTTTTCTTACCAACTTCTCTCTTGCTGAGGAATCCTCGATTTTATGGCCTGAAAAAGTCTCCCAGCTGCTGCTTTTCGAGTGTCCAACTCTTCTTTGATGCCTCCCTTTAGGTCTATAATAGCTCCGAGGTATTTAAAGTGGTCGACCTGCTCCAGAACCCGTTCTCCCAGCTTAATCTGATGTCTTCTTTCTTCTCGTGATATCACCATGGATTTTGTTTTAGAGCTGCTTATGACCATCCCTCTCTTCTCCAGCTCTTCCTTCCTGACTTGCAGGTTGGATTGGAGATGTGCCTCTAATTTAGCAATCAGGGCAACATCATCAGCAAATGCCAGCTCTAAAATACAGACCTGTCTCATCTTCCAGAACCCCACTGAATACTTTCTTGTTCTCTCCTCTACAGGATATCACCTTGTCTTACACCAGTGGTGGTCCTGAACTCTTCCGACCTATGGTTTGCTGTCCTCACATAATTTCTGCAAGACTTGTAGAAGCTCTGTATAGCATGAATGAGAGGTGCTGGAATGTTCTTCCTTGCTAAACAGTCCCAAAGTTTGCTCCAGGGGACCCTGTCAAACGCCTTTTCCAGATCTATGAAACAAAGATGGATCTCACTCTTATACTCAATGGCCTTTTCACTCAACTGTCTGAGTGTGAAGATTAGGTCTTGAGTACTTCGGTTTGCTCGAAATCCGCACTGGACCTCATCAAATTGTGGCTCAGCTAGGCGTCGGAGTCTCTGCTCTAGGATTCTAGAGTAGATTTTACCAGGGACACTGAGAAGTGATATGCCTCTATAGTTTCCACATTGTCGATTGTCACCGTTTTTGAGAATTGGTGTTATGATGGCAATCTCCCAATCCTTTGGTATGGTCTTGTTGCACCACGCTGCCTGTAGGACCCTTAAGAGTAATAGGTCGCCTGATGCTCCCATGTACTTAACCATTTCTGGTGTTATACCATCATGCCCTGCTGCTTTGCCCATCTTGATTTTCTCCAGTGCTGCCTTCAGTTCTTCCATCTTTATGTCATCTTCACCATCATTGGTTTTCTCTTCTGTGCTAGTGATTATCATTTCTGATGCTTGACCTTGCTCAACATCCAGGAGTTCTGAGAAATATTCTTTCCATTTTTTCCTTCGTGGCAGTAAACAATTTGCCTTGCTTGTCCTTTATAAATTTGAGAGGGCATTGTTTTCCTTCCTCGTGTACTTTAGGGTCTTTCTGGTTTTCTTGTGCATTTTTTTCTAGCTTTTCTTCAAATTCTTCACAGGATTTCTGTTTTGCTGCTAGCACCTTGTTCTTTGCTTCTGTTCTGAGTGTCACATATTCTCTATATTTCTCCATTTGTCCTTTTGTGTTTTTAGCTCCTAAGTATTATTTCCATGCCATTTTATTCTCTCGTATTTTCTCTTTGATTTTCTCTGTCCACCAAAGTGTCCTCTTTCTCTTGATACCAAGTCGGACTTCACCACATGCGTCTGCAGCAGCTGTCTTTATGATGTCCTTGAATTTAAGCCAGAGGGTTTCCAAGTCATCAGGTTGTTCTTCTGTGCTGCAGCAATAAACCTCTGATATCTGGTCTTAATTTCTGGCTCTCTCAGCTTGTAGGTTTTAATGCTCATTTCTCCTGTTCGTTTACTTAGTTTCTTGCGTGATGTTGGGCAGTTCCTAGGCTGAGCAACTCTTTCAGTTGTTCTTTTGATTGTAAGCAGGTAGTGATCACTTCCAATCTCTGGCTCCTTCCAGACTCTAGCATCCCGGGCATATTTGAATGAGCTCCTCCTAACAATGGCATAGTCGATCACTAACTTCTCATTCTTTGTTGGTTCACATCTAGTGTATGCATGTATGCGCTTATGGGGGAACTTTGTGTTTGTAATGATCAGATTCTGCTCACTGCAGAATCTAAGGAGTCGCTTTCCATTGTATCTTCTCCATATCTTCCGATAACTCCACCCCATCTAGCATGGTCATTTCCAACTCGGGCATTGAAATCTCCGAGCATGATAATTTCATCTAGGCAGTCACCCACTGTCCTTTGAAGCAGCTGGAAGAATTCCTTCTTGACCTCTGCTCTCTCATCCTCATTTGGCCTATACACTATGACCAGGTTGACTATGGTTTCTCCTTCTTTTAGTTTTACAACCATAATGCGCTCTGAGACAAAGTTCCATCCCTTGATACTATCTTTTTGGTTTTTGGCCACAATGCAACCCACGCCCCCTTTAGCTCTTTCAGATGTGGGTACACCACTGTAGAGTAGCGTGTTGCCATCGAGATCCATGACTCCTTGTCCTTTTTTCTTTGTTTCCGTTATAGCCAGGATTTCTAGTTTTGCTTTCCCCATCTCTTCGACCAGCTCCTCTTCTTTCCCATTTATACTTCTTGTGTTCCAAGTTCCATAAGTCGTAGTCCGTTCCAGTTTGTCGCCTTTAGAATAAGTCCGGTTTTCTCTTTTGTAGTTCTCGTAATTAAAAGTTTAAAGCAAACAGATGATTCGCCTGCTGTGCCTTTGCATGGTGGAGGGGCTGTCTCCCTACGGCCTCCATGCAGGCCGCCTTCCTCCTTTTTCAGCCGGGCTTGGGACCGGCCTAGGCGGAGTTCTTTGAGATTCCTGACAGCTTAATCCATTTACTGAAGAAAAGCTTAACTGATGGTATAAATTCACCAAAGTCAGCGTTCTTACTTGGCTTAGCCGAATGAAAACTATATATGAACCCAGATAACTTGATCTAACTGTTGAAGATTCATCCTTCTTAATTCCATTCTTTCTTTCTCTTGTCCACCCTTTATCCGTTCCATTTCTAAATTGTAAGCAAGTCTTTTCTCCTCAAGCTCCTTAGCTTGGGTAAGATATTTATCTTTCTGATCCAATTCCTGTTTCTTGAGCTCATCTTTTCTTGTAATTGATTCACGTTGTTCTATTCTGTCAACATGAGCTAAATATTTCTCATACTTCGCCTCAGCATATTCTTCCAGGTCAGTACCAGATTAGCCCAAACGGACACCAGCGTTGATAAAGTCTTCCAATGTAGACATTTTGCTATCTGATACTTGCTATCAAAGCAATAAGTTGTCACTGGTAAAGTAAACAACTATTTTATACTCAGAATAACTCAATACAATATCAAACTGCGATTTAATTGTACCAACAATGTGATATACGAGACGAGCACAAGTACAATGGAAGGCACAAGCAGATGAAAAACAATGAAGTGATATTCGCATTACAGAACACCATGACGAATACAAAGAAACTAAGGGTAGCGTAGATATGATAATCAGAGAAAAGAAAACATTAAAAAATGTCACCACAAAAATGAACGGTAGACAAGAGTATAAAAGGTCACGAATAAAGAAATTAGGTCACATCACTGAAATGAGGTTAATGAACAATAAAAATAATGGAAGACATGACGTCACGACTAGGCATAAAATCAATGGTGTTTATATGACAAACAGAGACTAATATTCTCTGTACAGTGGGGAACCACTGGCTTCTCAGTCTGTAATATCAGCACAGTCTTTAAAAGATCGCTGAAATTTTTTGAACCTTCCTAGGAAAGGTACAAAAATATCAAGCCCTGCCAACCGATTCCGCTAGCAAATACATAAATCGAGTAATGATAAACATTGAGAAATGATAGAACAACTGACGATAGCAAGAGGCTGATTTTCAAGGCTAGAAAATTTAGGACATTTTAATATATCAGCACTTCGACGAAAACAAGAACTTATCTCTTAATCCAAATGAAAGAGAACCCGTCTTCTTGTTCTCGATCAGTCCAACGTTCATGGCAGACGATAGCACGTACGAGGTAATCTTCACATTGGCCCCGTCAATAAATAGCAATGGGATCAGGCGCCGTGACAAACAGGAATGTCAATCGATTCCAGCAACCAACTGGAAAGTATGTTGATCGAACTGACTGGTCATCATATCGTAAGCATCAGTAATGCAGACGACTCTGGAATGTCACTGTGTTTTGCTGTGCGTTCGAAACAGAACAATGGCCAGACGTCGTGCCAGATGTTGAAATACTCGTCAGCCGTTGAGTATGCAACATACAACTAGTATCAGAAGTTGGATCGTCACAGCGTATGAAGAAGATGTATCAAGACAGTAAAGATTTATCAAGAACTCGACGGCAGAGAATCTTCAAACATCGTCTTCTGCGACTATAGTGAGAGAGCGGTCCGTTGCAACTTTCAAGGGCGAACAGGCAACATCCGGTTATGACGTCTGGCCATTGTGCAATCATCTCGATCAAAGTAAAACCCATCGAGATGGTTGCATGTCATGCAGCAATCCTCAACACCATCCTGCTTGTTCATCTCTCAGGTGCTTGTCTATGGACTCTTTTAAGCTCTCAAGGATGATTCTGCTTAATACTGTGACGAAATCAGTCGTGCAATTTTTATAACTCTCATCCACTCCGGCAGTATCACCTAATTTCTTCATTTTTCTCACTCATCGTTCTATTATTTGGCATATTTTATGCCATATTTTCTTTTACTGTGACCACTCCCCAAAAGTATTTACGTTCCGCCAGGTGAACTGTGGTATTATCGTAACAATACTCAGTCATTATCACCGGTCAGCGGTAATACGTTTATCTCTTTGAGTCGCCGGCCACCTTTGATAGGAGATGATCCTCGTTTGACACAATATGGTCTCGTACGAGGATGAATAGGAAGCCAATATTGTCCGTCTGATAAATCAGTCTGGGGGATTAGCACACATAGGTGATAATTAGATTATCACATCCGCTGGCCCTGTCTGTATCATTTTTACAGATAAATCTGTCTGGGTAGACAATCTTGACGGAAGGCATTTAGACAGGTGATCAGTGCACAGATTTGTTTGTTTGCACAGGATGCCACATGAAATATTACGACATATTGAAAGAGATCACGTGTAATTTTTTAAAACACGCGAAGGAGATTATGAATTTAAACACCCCAACCCAGATAATGCTAAAGAGCTTTCTATTGGTTTGATTTGAGAGCCAGAATATGCTTTGGTTCTCATTGGCAAGTTTGCCGGGAAGTACAATCTGGGATTTGAACTGACATTGTGAGATAATCTAGCGAAACCAGAGACACAGATCAGAGACTGCATCACATAGTCAAATGAGCAAACTCCCTGAAGCCAGTGAGACATTGGACTTAGAGTCCCATAATTATAAGTGACAGATCGAGTGTTAAGGATACAATTAATATGTTATAATATGTTGCTACACGCAGACATATATCCATTGATTTGAGGAGATATAGCTGTCTGTAGTAAAGTCAGTTTTTGTGCACGATTTTTAACTTATATTGAACGTCGCATAACTAGCTACATCACCGGTTACTAATGACGTAATATATCACGCGCTTTTGCATTTTAACGGTCAACCGTCTTGGCCTTTCGTATTTTTCAGTCGTCCGGAGTAGACGTACCTTTTTTCAAGCTCCCTAAGATTGTGGAGACTTGTATTCTGATGTTCAGTGGCATTGTTATTTCGAAGGCCGCCACTTACTTGATATTATGCAGAATGGCACATTAACTTACCCAGAAGTTATTACCATATCCAGGGAGTATTTTTTCGAATAATGCATCTAAGATTTTGTCATCAATATTTCTGCCGCATTGCTTGGGTCCTCGTGGTCTACACGAACCTTTAGACACAGCGGCCAGAATTAAGGAGTGGAGAGGATTGTATTATATTTCATTGTCACTTATTATAAGATGCTTATGATTGAGATTTATGGACAGAAGACTAACTTTGAAGAACTACATTGTTGATACATTTATCCATGCCACTTATATTATTACTTGATGGAGGCAGTTTTATAAGAATACCCTTTTGTCATGTTTGCTGTGGACCTGCAACTTGCCGGCTCATGTTGTACTTATCAGATTTTGTCCTGAATGACTGCCCATTATCATTTGCGTTACATAGCACGATGTACTCTACAAGATCGACTGTCCTATTTGTATTCGTCACCTCTAAGTCGTAACATCGAGTATTTGGGCAACTTTGGAACTTACAAGTAAACCCGCATATTTAAATACAAGACTGGAAACTTAAGGGACCAGGACTTTAAATATAAAGACTGGAAACCTAGGAATTGGATCACTCGTCATAAGAGAATATTTCCAGACCAAGTGATTTGCAGAACACCCGTCATAAGAGGAATCAAAATATTTCCAGACCACGTAATTCACAGAACACTCGTCATAAGAGGAATTTCTCAGGCCATGTGATTCGAGAGCATATAACCTAAATTGCTCGTGTTCATTTTAACCTGTGAGAGGAGATTGTAGATTCCCAAATTGTTGGGGTAAGTGTAACTGTCACGCCGCTATTTCGCTGTACGAGAAACCGCTTGTTCGTAAATCGAGCAAGCCATCCGGAAGCCGGAAAAGCTGACGAAGGTAGCAAAATGACTAGGTCATGTGGCCAGCGTAAATTTGGGCTCAGATTATTCATCGTATGACTGCCGTCCTGTGTGGACGTTCTCTACCAGCTGTGTGCTGTCAGCCCTGGATGGATATTTTCTGGAGACAGCATCTGCCATTAGTGCCTTGTCCTGCTGCCAATATGTTTGAGAGGTAGTTAGTCTTTCGGTTGGGTCTTTTGTGACCGGAGGTCTTTTGTAAGTACGATCGATTTGTATCTGCTAGACGTCATTGTGACATAGTCATATTTGGCCGCTCATGTGAGCGGAATTCACACTGTAACAGATAGGCTGTGTTTCGCCTAGATTTCTAGTACGCATTAGCTGGTAGTGGCAATATATCTATTCATTGTGTATGTCATTATGGCCGGTTGTGGCCAAATGGTGTTGTGGATTAATAAAGGGATTCTAGCTGTTTAGCAGTGTTATTTCCTTTTGTCAGCCATTGTGCGTGTGGTCATCCTCTAGTATACACGAGACAGTGTTTCGTATAGTAAATCCAACACGACAGTGGTAAAGCCCTTACGAATGGGGGTAGCCAGCTAGCATCTTCCCCACCCGGTTAAAGAGGCTTCTGACAGTAAAATGTATTTTACAAATGTGAATTTGACATGTTTCTTGCTTAAGTGGTTATATATGAGGCTGGCAACCTCAACACTACAGCAAGCGCTGGTGTTTGTTTCTGGCTAGTCGTGCGGAAAACCGACAGCAGAGGTGACCCCCAGACTCCGACTGGAGCAGTAATGAGTGATGATTATATCACATGGGCCTGAAGTGTATAGTATCGTTGTGTGAGATATATGTAACTTGTTATTGTTAGTCCAGGCACAAATCATTGTTCGCGCTGTCCAAGCACATATTTTCCCAGTTAATACCCAGAAGAATATTGGTGATTTCTATTCATCATTCCTGAGTTACGATGTGTATACTCAAGAATTTAATTACCCTGAGAGATTAACAAGGGTGGATAGACAGCGAGACGATGCGCCTGTGAATTTGCAGGCCACAAATGTACTTAGCAGAAGCATTTGTCTTTCTATTTTGTCTAAAAAGTTCGTGGTTACAAGCTATCAGACGGTTTGAAGTACTACGTTACTACGCCGCTAGTGTGAGAGAAGAGCATCAACACTGACCGCCTACATTGGATGAGTTATGTGGAGAAGTGCACTCATCACCAAAAAGAAGTTTCGGAAATCACGGCGACAGGACTCACCTAGATCAGTTAAGTCCTGATTAAAAGGCATCAGCAAAACGGACTTTTATCACTCCCCTATTAAGTCTCTATGAAGACGCTTTCATCTAAAATTTCACCAATCTTTCCATATTTATTTTAACCTGTTACATTTTATTTTAAAACTAAACAAACATAGTTGATTCAGTTAATACATGTATGAAAGCAACCGTATGAGCAAGACTATTTAATATACATATATACATCTAGACATATATTTACCTCAAAACAGAGCTATACCATTATAAGAGGAAATTAGCTGAAGTAACTCGGCTGGGGCTTGAACGGGCTAAAAACCATTGCTTAATCTTTCACAAAAGGCGACGGATCAGATATAAGTTAACAATTGTTTAGCCCAATGCAACACTGTTCTTGACTTCTGAAAATACCTTGTGAAACTACCTTAAGGTAGAATCGTCATTACCCTTCTATCTACATCTCTGCCAAGAGTAATCTTGTGCAAAGGTAGACACCTTTGACGACCCGTTTAAATACTCTTGAGTTTTGGCTACTGTTGGACCAATACTGCAATGCAGTGAAGGCAATCCGTGACATATGCTTATACTGGCACTGATAGTAACATTATTCCTCTATAATTTGTGCTCTCTTGTAAATTTCCCTTCTTAGGAAATTCGACCAGATAACATTCCTTCCATTCTGCTGGTATTTCTTCTATCTCACAGACTTTGCCAAGGTGTTTGTATAATATCTCTGTAGAGGTATTGACACAGGGTATTTTGTATTAAATACACGTATGCCTTAGTCCTCGAAATACTACACATGAGAGACAGAGGGATGGAGTGGAACACATTCAAATAATAACGAACACTAGCAATGTTCCCAACTTTGTCTAATGTATTCAAATAATGATCACCACAAAATCACAACAAGATATGTAGTTAGCGAAGTGTAACACATTGATGAAAATCTCAGATAACCGAATGCCTTATCTTCTCAAAACTAAATATCCTCTTGCATTCGACAATACGAGTCGGCCATCATCACCAAAACCTCGTCACTCTCCTTCTTCACTGCCCAATCAGAACGCCCCTTGCATTCACCCCTGACCTGCTGACCTCGCAGTTTCGTGTTGTTAAGTTAAGTGTATGAGAACACCTCTCACACCCGACTGACATTATGTACCCGCCCCCAGCGGAGCACCGCCAGTCCACAGCTGTGTTAATCACACTGTGACAGGTATCAATATGTGTTTTAATGTCCTCTGCTGGAGTACCATCTGGACCAGCTGCTTTTCCCTTTCATAAGCTTTATGGCTTTCTGTATTTCCTCTCTACTTGGTCGTTCCCGGTTGAGTTGTAGTTCCTCTTCTGCTGGCTCGATGTCTGGGGGATTTGTTGGAGCTGGCCTATTGAGATGGTCTTCAAAATGTTGTGTCCATCTCTTCATTTGTTCTTGTATACTACAAAGTAATTTTCCATTCTTACCTTTGAAGAGGACATTTGCTTGCTTGTATTTCCCTGCTAGCTTCTTTGTATTGTTTAACAGGTCCCTCATATTTCCTTTGGCTGCAGCTTCCTCTTCTTCTCTTGCCAACTCTTACATATGCTTTCTCTTGTCTCTTTTGATGTTTTTTCTTACTTCTTTATTTGCTTCGTCTTCTTCTTTGATCCTTAGCCACCGACCGTCAAAGCAGTCAGTGGCCATCACGCCTGGTGGCGTCTTGTAGGGCAGCAACAAATTGATTCCACTTTGTTCGGTCGGCGGCCATCCTTTATACAGTGCCCCAATTCTGGGTAATTCTTTGCATCTCGGCTTCCACAGTTCTCCACCAGGTTGTTTTTGGTCGGCCTCTCTTTCGATTTCCTTATGGGTCCATAGCATAGCTGTTCTTGTAATGGTATCAGGGTCCCTTCTGAGGACGTGGCCAACCCAACTCCAGCGTCTGCCAGCTATGATTGTGTGCATGTCCTCCTGGTTACTACGAATAAGCAGTTCTTGGTTGCTGATGGTATTCGGCCAAAAGATTTGGAGAATTTTCCGTACGCAGATTGTGTGGAAGAAGGACAGTTTCGACATGTCCTTCTCTGTTACTCTCCAGCATTCCGCACCATAGAGAAGCACATAAAGTACACAGCTGTCATACAGTCTTGATTTTGTGTTTGTGCTGTACTGGGAAGACTTCCAAATATTGTTGAGACTAGCAAATTCTTTATTTGCTTCTATGTTCACTTTATGAGTGTTATGTTTAAATATCATAACATTGGTATTATACGATCACTTCCTGGTTATTTGTTTATCGGACGGCAGTCCTTGGTTTCAGGAAGTGACGTCTTGACTTCTGCTCAAATTTGTAGCAAACGGGAGTTTCTGAATGTGGAACAAGAACGCGTCTCTAGCCGGCATTCGGCGTGTGTCCTTGTTACTGTGTGGACGGAATATGTCCTTATGGACTTGGCGTGTGTTAATGCTTCAGGCATTTGATCATTCACCTGCTCACTATGTTACCACCACTGAATTATACATATACCTCCGTGTGTAATGTCAGTTTATTCATGATGCAGTGTGTTTGAAGATTCGTTGTACGTAAGTTGCCAGTTCAAATAAAACTGTGTGAATTCTCAAGTACCAGACAGTAATATAGACGGGCTAAGGATAGCATCTCATCATACTTGATATATGAACAGTATTTTTTAATAAATGTTGTAACTGTGCAACGCAGTTAAGCCTTATGTACTGAGTGTCTGTGTGCGGGCCAGGGAAGAGATGTCAGAATGGCCATAAGTATTATTCAATAAGTAATACAATAGAATCACTAAGGAAATCCCTGGGAAGGTGCTCAGCAGGCCAATATATCTTATAAAAGATATAGAGAGTGTCAAGCATTGTGTCTAATACACTCATTAATAAAGGACGTCTGAGGGACGGATCCTGATCAAGTAAAGAATTATAAAACTACCCGCATCAATGGGGGCCAAGCTAAAGAAAGTTGGAGCCTAAGATTGTAAAGTGAAAGAATGTTTCAAGATGGCGGCACCTATCGTCTGCCGAAGTTTCTAAAGATTGGAAAGGACTTTCCAGATCTGATAACATTACATGGTGCTTTCAAGTGTCACTAACATGAAAAAGTGACGAATATATGAATATATATCAAGTATTTCAACAAGATGCAGATTACAAGCATCCTATGGAAAATGTGGACCAGAGCTGTGTCCGTTAAAGTCAGCTGTAACCAGTTCTAGGCCTAACGTAAGCCTAGTGAAAGAAGTGCATCTACATTCCTCGCTTGGAGAAGTTACAGGGAGGATTGTGTTTTGAGGCAACAGATAAGTTGATTTATTGGTACATACAGCTTGGCTGTAGAGAATATCTGTTTGCCGGAATAATTATTTCACTAAATGTGTATTCATTATGTTTGCTTGTTTGTAAGTAAGCGGGAGGCTGGTGGGACTTGATTTGCTTATTTAAATACCGCAAAAGCTAGGTCTAATGAGCAAATTAAGCGTTCTATAGGGCAGTATCTGTGTGATTCATTGTGAAGAGCCAGCATATTTTGCTGTAGATGTAAAGACTGCCTCATTTGAATTTAGCAGATCCATTTCTGTCTAGTTGTATAGTCATGTTTAATTATTGTTCATTCTTGTCAGTCCTGTCATTGTAATAGTTTATTTAGTTTTGTACATTATTGTTTGTAATATTGTCCACTCTACCTTGCCTATCATTTAGTTCATAGATGTCATCATTGTTGTAAAATGCGTCTTGTCTTGTCCAGTTGTACTAGAGCATTATTTTAATTCATTGTTATATTATTAATATTTAGCCCTTGGTTTAACTATTTGAATTTGCTTCAGTTGCTCTAACCCTGTTTTCTTGTCATTACTCGTTGTGGTCGCTATTTTTTTTTTTGCAGTTCCATATCTAATATTTGACTACATCTATATTGCTGCATTTATAAATTGATTTGAGATTGGTGGATTGAGTATTGAATATTCGGCTGCCATATTGTTGTGTACGGCTTTTGCGCACAGGCGTATGTCAATCCTTTGCTGAAATACAGCTGTCTGCATTAGCTATAAATATATTACGTGACGTATGTATCGTCTGCCCATGCGCAGCCGAGCGGTCAGTTTCCCGTGCGATTTATAAAATGTAAACAACCCTGACGAGACGTGCCATGGTTGTGTTCCCGTGGTGGATGTGTTATTCGATATATTTTCTCAGTGGCTTTTAATAAGATTTGGTCGCCACGATTGGATAAGATGTGTTTATGGGACGTCAAGTGCTACAGCTTCCATGGGAAGTATTGTGACTGTATTTTGAGGTAAACATTTTCGATTGTCAGCACATTTACATCGGCCGCCATACTTCGTTCACGTCCTGCTCGAACCTGAACGCTAGTCTCTTACGGTCAGAATTGAGATTTATGAAATGTATGCCTCTTACATTGTTTACCACGATGGACTGACACTGGACCTTAATGAATGCAATCTACCTAATGTTATTTATGCTGAATTATTGTTGGAGCTACTGTGAATAAATTTGGATGTGGACCAGTCTTCACCAACTCATTGATTAATCATTAACACTGTTGTACGAGCTAAGAACGATACTGTGTGGCTGTGTTCAGGTGAAAAGTATGATGCTAACCCTTCGTCTACTCAACCTAGCATTCGCGTAAACATCAGCAACGATTGAAGACATACTCACCAAGCCAGAACCTAACTGCCCCCGCATATAACATTCCTTGATAGCCATTACACAACCGATTTCTGGTGGCCGATATGGGGACGATGTTTTTTTTTGTGTGGACTGTTCAACAACATCGGAAAAAGTGAAACCACACCATGTTGTCTATTGTTTATGCATTATGAACTATTTCTGGAACTGTTTTGCATACTTTCCTCTGCGCATGGCATGAAATTGATGCGAGTGGAAATACATGAATGTGACGAAATTTTTCTGCTCATTGTACAACTATTCAAATCATTGTGTTTTTGAAGAAAGACGTTACAGCAGAGTCCCAGTGAATGCTACTCGTTTAAATCAAGTTCTGATTTACGTGTTATAGATCAGGCTGCTACACACCTGTTTTGGGAAGTTTTCAAAGCCCAACATTATCAAGTTGAACTTTCTGTAAGAAAAACTGCAATGATGTCGTGCTTCCTGCTCTATTTGGATATCTAATAACTACATTATTGCTGCTCGACCTGTGATGTGCCCTTGCTACGTTGACAACCTGTCCAGGAGATGCTGTGCGACAGATTCACCATCCTTGGCCCCAAGCTAAGTGGCTTTATGTGCACTTTTTGTTAACTGTGCTAAATTGGTCTGAGCTCGTTCTTATTTCTTGCATGTTATATCTGTACCTGTCTGTTAGCTTGTTTGTCCCTGTGGGTTTGGTTGGGAGGTGATTTGGTGCAAGAGGTTCATCTCATTGATTCAATGGGCTCACACCGGATGTTTCGTTAGAATTGCTTGTAGATTTCCAACAGTGGAATATCCGGCTGATATTCGCCGTGCGACTTAGGTCCTCTGTATGGTTTTCTTCGACCACTGTCTGTATAGGTGTGCCGTCTTGTGTTCTGTGCGTTGTCATTGTATAGTATTTCTGCTTTAGTTGCACTAATTTTGTTCATATCTGTTGGTCTCTCCAAGCTGTCTCTCAGTTACATACAAATTTTATGTTTATACACCGTGTCTCTGGTCCTGTGTTGTTCTGACTTAGCAGTAAGCGTGTTCCAATTTGCTGTATTTTTCCTCTTTAGTTTGACATTTATATTCTCTTTTGTTGCTTACTGATGATGTCTTTTGTCGCTTAGTGCTTTATCCTGCTCCAAAATATTTTTTTTCTTTTATCTATATTTATATTTGTTGTCTTTTTTATTATTTTTTTTCTTACCATTCATTGATTGCATTGTTAATTGCCATTAGTATTATTGATTATACAAATCTGGCAATTACTTAATACTTGATGAACATTGATACAAAATGGCTACCTTGGACTATTTTGTTAAACAAGGCAAAGCCTTTGCCATGGAAGGAGAAGCCCTAAAAGAATTTGCTATGACTGAATATCAAAAACATAGTGCTGAAGAATTGGCCAGAGAAAATAGAAATGAAGAATTGGCCAGAGAAAATAGAAATGAAGAATTGGCCAGAGAAAAAAGAAATGAAGAATTAGCTGAGAAGAGAAGAACTGAAGATTTAGCGAGCCAAGAGAAACTTAAAATACTTGAGCATGAGGACAAACTTAAAATACTTGCGATGGAAGCAGAAGATAAAAAAAGATTACATGATGAAAAGATGTTATCCTTAGAACTTGAAAAACTCAAGTTGCTAAATATTAAACAAAACAATTCTGAGAGTCAAAGTTCCTCAAACAAACAAGTTTCAGGATCTGTTAGATTTAGTTTGCCTACTTTCAAACCCAACGTAGACGATATTTCTTGCTTCCTTAATCGCTTTCAGACTGTGTGTGAGGCACGTGAAATTGATAAATCTGAATGGTGTAGTAGATTGCTGGAATTCCTCACAGGTGATGCACTAACTTCGGTTTGTACCATGGACGGTCCCAGTAGGAATAACTATGAAGCTGCCAGAGCTTTATTGCTTAAACTTTACCAATTGGATGAAAATGGCTATCGCATGCGTTTTAAGACCATGTTGCCAGAAACAGGGAAGGACTTCTCGGAATTTATTGCTGCCATTAAATTAACATTCAACAGATGGGTTGAATTAGCGAAAATTCCACAAACATATGAGGTACTAATGGACTTAATGCTCAGAGACAAAGTGTTGTCTTCTGTTAACCAGCAGTTCCTATCATACCTTCATGAACGGAAACCTACGGATTTGACATTGGTAGAAGAATTGGGAAGACAGTTTATTACCGCTCACACAGGCACATGTGTGAGTAACTCTCACATCAAAGAGGCTCTACCTGTGGCATTAGCGTCATCTTGGAACAACAAAAACATACGACCAAGGTCTCAGAGTCTCGACAGGAAATTTGGTCATTGTAGAGGTAATAACTATGGGTATTTTCAAAGTTTTAACTCTTACGATAATCAATCTCCACCGTCTAGAGGAAATTTTAGACAATTTCGGGGACCAGAACAGAACTAATTCCAACCACAGAGAGGATGGAAACGAAATGATAATTTTTTAAGGAGTAGAGGAAATTGGAATGGTAATAGATACAGTAACCAATATGCAACTCCTAGAAGGTCTAATTATTCACAGGACAATAGAAACCGGAATTATTCTTATAATAATCAGAATGATAACCATCCCTTCCGCTCTCGGAGAGTTGAACTTACAAACTATCATGCTAACTCAGCACAATCTGCTGATACATCTAGTGCTACTCAAAGTAATCCTTCGGTAAATCAGGCTGCTGTTTGTTCTTTTTTTTGACTTTGATAATGCTTCGCAGTGTCCTGATTGCCGAACTTTATTTTAGCCTAATGTGGTATACATTAAGATGCGGTCATCCACTTCCTACAATGACAGCACTTGCTGCTCATGATGGCACAGGCATCTTACATTTTCATAAAGGCCTATTAAACGATACTCAGGTATCTGTGCTTAGAGATACTGGATGCACAACGGTGGGAGTTCGCCAATCTCTGGTGCACCCATCATGCTCCACTGGAGATTTTGTTAAATGTGTCACATTTGGGGGTACGGTAGAGTTCTATCCTACAGCTATCGTTCACATAGCGACTCCATTTTTCACAGGGAGAATTAAAGTGTGTCTTTTAAAAAACCCAATCACTGACCTTATTATTGGCCGTATTCACGGTGGCAAAGATTGCACACCTGGTGAAATTATTGAATGGGAACGGCAAAACATTTTAACTGCAAATGCAGTAACAACAAGGGCTCAAACACAAGCCCAAGCGATTGATAACACTGTGCCTGAAAATCAGGATTATGATTTTCATGCTACTATTAACAAAGAATCTTTTGCAAAGCTGCAAAGCGATGATGATTCTTTGCAGAAATTTTGTCGTTTGGTAACTGGTGAGGAGATGCTTGTAAATAATGCCCCTCGTCAATGGTACATCCTTAAGAATGGTATCCTGATCAGAATGTTTAAAGATTCTTCTGCTCTTAAACAACAGGTCATGGTTCCTAAACAGTTTAGAACTTATATCCTGCAACACGCCCATGATTCTCAGTGTGCTGGCAACATGGGCTACTCTAGGACAAGGTCCAGAGTGCTCTCTTCCTTCTTTTGGCCTGGTGTATCTAGAAATGTTGTTACGTATTGTCGCTCCTGTGTTACTTGTCAGGAAGTCAAAGCAAAGGGAGCCTATCACATGGCACCGATACAGGCTTCAGATATACCTGTACGTCCCTTTGAGAAGATGGCCATAGACATTATTGGCCCACTTTCTGTTATGTCAGCTAGAGCACACAGGTATGTCCTCACATGTATTGACATGTGCACGCGCTGGCCAGAGGCTATACCTCTGAAGAATATCACCACCTCAGACGTGGCTGATGCTCTTTTCTTAATCTTTTCCAGGCTAGGTTTTCCTAGAAAACTTCTATCAGACAGAGGTACTCAGTTTGTCTCCGAGGCCATGACTGGTGTTATGCAACAACTAAACATTGACAGATCGCTTAGCTCCGTGTACCATCCAATGAGCAGTGGTATGGTAGAACGGCTAAATAGGACGCTTAAACAATTATTAGGCAAAGTTATAGTCAGCTATCCACAAGACTGCGACAGGGTTTTACCCGCCGTGCTGTTTGCGTACCGTGAGGTACCAAATGAACAGACCGGTTTCTCGACATTCGAGCTTGTCTTCGGAGCTCAACCTAAAGGTCCTATGTCTCTTATTAAAGATTTGCTCACTGACTCAGAAATGACTCAAGACACCTGTCGTGAGAAATTCTAATCCACATATATAAATTAAAAAGTAAATGTAAAGCCTAACACATAAATTCAATAAAAGGAAAGAAGAATGGTAAAGAACAGTGCTGTCACAATGACTGTACTCGAGATCCCCCTTTTTCTGCTTCGTCTGCATATTCTCACGCTTTCACGTTGATAGTAAAGCCTACTGCATCAATACACGCTTTCTACAATAAAACGTGTACTGCATTTCTAAGAAAACCTTGAGATACGCAAGCTGATTAATGACCTAGATTGATTCTAGCATTAATTACACTACGTTAACATAAACGAAAGGACAGATGGACTTAGGATAGAAAGAGAGGGAGGGCTGAAAGCCGGAACGCATGCAACACTAACCCGCGTCTCGCGATACAATTAATGCCATCACGCGCGAAAGGCCAGAAGTACTAACTTTTTTTCAAATAGACCGTGATAAAAAACACTACCCATACGAGAGTTAGGTTTAAAAACCTGTAAAACGCTTATTAGGAAACCTGACATTATACTGTTTTATGTCTGAAAGCATGACAGTACCCAGACACCACATCGATCGAAGTGAACGGGAGGTAGAAAAAAATGCATATTTTGAACGCAGCCACTTGGCTCCATTAAAATTATATATTTGGGTTCCATAGGACTTGCTGACAAAGAATATGTTAAGTGTTATGCAAATAGTCTAGGAATTATCAAATTATAGCCAAAAGAAAATAGTGAGGGTGTCAGACAACACCAAATCAGAATCGAACAGTGGCATGTTTTGAAACCACCATTTTACGGGAAATGGGCCAACAAGTTACATCCTATTTGATTGGCGGGAATGATATGTAAGGCTAAACACGATTAGACGGCCTACAAATACTAATTCTTTGTTGTTAGGGGAAACGGTAGTAAGGGTACTTTTTTGAAAAGCTGGGTAAACATTGCCCGATTGGTTAGACCCGCCAATATAGTCAATTAGGAGCGTCAGTTCAGTGCCACATTTTTCAAACAAACTTACTAAAGAAACAGTGCGTTGAGAGCCAGTGCATATTTTTTCTAAACAAACGCCTGGGACAGCGGCAGATTGAAATTGTGCCATATTCATTGCCAGTCAACGTAATTGTGTATTATTTCCATGAATTGTGGTAAGCTCGACATATTTGATATCTTTTTAATGAATATTGAATGTAAATTGATAATTTATGGCTGTATATGTGTGTGGTTCAGTAGCAAACATGAGGCAAGGCCTAGATAGTGCTCCAACCTGAACAGGACGTGTCGGAGAAAAGTAAAACTGCATGGAATTGCCAAACAATACACTTACACTGACACCTATCTTATTGACTAGAAGGAATTAATGCTGGAATTGCAGAGGCGTAGTAACCATTAGGGAGGAGTATACTGGTGTAAATTGTTTCAGATGAAGCTAGCCGTGGGCCTACCGCTCTGAACTCAGTGTTTGTTATGTATTGTGTTCAGTCTGGAAATAGATTATAAATTAGTTCTGAAGTAGGAGGTACAACCTTCTTGTTTCAGGGACCGTGGTCCTAAAGTTATTGAGCAGCACCTGGTCTGAGCTTTGCTGAATCTAGAGACTGACAGCATACTCCTGGGTCCAGATAGCGACCAGTGAGGTGTCTCCATAACACAGGGAAGCAATCGAGCAGAGGAGTCTTTTCCTGCCGGCTTAACGAAAGATAAGCTTCTGTGGCCAGAGGAGCTCAACATTATGTGTCCCCCTCTAAAATTGACATTATAGTAACACAGAGGGACAATAAATTGTTTCAATTGATAGGAACTGTGAACTTTTCCCCATACTATTTCCAAGATAAACAAACACTTGAAGTCATGATGACAAATAACAACATAGCTTGAAAAACAAAACCAGTATTACCTCATAGTACTACTACACAACTGACACACATAGGATAATACTAATAAAATATGTCACTACAAGGTTCATATTTATAAATTATGTACATATAAATTGTGATTACATTTGATTGTGATTCCTGGTTCACTGTGTAGTTGAATGAGGATATATATTAGTGAAAGTAATTAATACATATATATTTGAAACTTTACCATTGACTCATTTAAGATAGTCTTATAGAGTGTTAAATGTGTGTGAGTGTCACAGTGTTGTAAAGTGTTGTGGAATAAATTAAATTGTTTATCTGTCTGTTGTTGTTGTGACTTACACTTCATCATTTACATAACCCTAGACATTCAACGTAGTCATCACAATATTCCAGAATAATTCTGACTGAGGTATAAATGTGGTAGCAAGTAAGGTTATCTGTAAAACACTACACCTATTAGATACAGATACCTTCACAGCTGATCTCAGTCAGTACACTAAGTCCCCTATAAGTATTTATATCATCCCACTTTACCACATATATTGGGGTCTCGCTCCCGGGATATTGAACTTTCTCCTATTAGATATATTGGGAATAATAAGAATTTAAAAGGTATCCTTGGGTGGAATTAAATAAAGTTGAGCTCTCAGTGCCTGTGGTTGTCCTTAGATAATTAATTACAGATTGTATAGTTTAGTTAGATATTGTTTACATTTACCTGTTAGAAAATGGCGGACCTGGCTAAATTTCGATCTGCTGCTGTGCAGACTGCTAAAGAGTTAGGAATGGACGGGCAAATTATGATTGCTTATGTCAATGCTGAATGTGACAAATATATTGAACGCGAAGAAAGAAGATTAGAAAAAGAGGCCGAAAGAAAGTTAGAGGCTGAAAAGAAAATTAAGAGGTTACAATTTGAGGCTGAGGCTGAGACTAAGAGGCTGCAGATTGAGGCTGAGGCTAAGAAATTGGAAGCAGAAGAAAAAAGATTAGCTGCAGAAAGGGAAGACAAGAGATTAGCTGCAGAAAGGGAAGCCGAGGAAAGAAGACAGGCTGCAGAGAGGGAAGCAGAAAAGGAGGAGAAGAGATTACAAAGGGAACATGAGTTACGACTAAGGGAGTTTGAGTTTCAGGGCCATGCTCCTGAAAATGGTGCCAGTCCCTTTGCCTCCGACGCTACTGCTAGTCAGGGAGCCTCAACCTCAGCTATGAACTTTCATTTAGATCATTTTGTTGAGAAAGACGATGATATCGAGAGCTATCTAAATAGATATGAACTATTAGCTACCACGTATGGGTTAGAGAGAGAAAGGTGGAGCTTAAAGTTATCTCAAGGGCTTCGTGGGGCAGCTTATGAAGTTTTTTGCCAAAATGTGCAGAAGTGATCAAGAACATTATGACATGCTAAAGCAGGCTCTTTTGTTAAGATATGAAAAGAACGCAGAATTTTATAGGAAAAAATTTAAGAATGCTAAACTACTGTCAGGTGAAACCTATCACCAGTTCTCTGCACGGTTAGAGACATACTTGGAGAAATGGACTTCTCTGGGGAAAACCCAAGATCTTAAGTAAATGGTCCTTATAGAGCAACTAAGAGAGTCCATGGCTCCAGACCTGAGAAAGTTTCTCATGGAACAAGGTGCAGAGAGACTGGGTGAGTTATTAAGTGTTGCAGAAAGGTATCAAGCAGCTCAGGCAGAGGTATCAGGCAATAAAAAGAAACAGGTAGATAATTTTATGGCACCACAGAACTTTAATAAATTTGATCCTAGAGATCAAAACAAAGGTAAGCACCAGTTTGATAGGCCACGGTATGACAATAAAAATAAAACCCCACAATTCGATGAAAGGAAATATGATGAAAGAAAATCTTTCAACCAAGGAAAGAGGTGGTGTAAAAATTGTCAGATGGACAATCATGATACTGACCGTTGTAGAAGGAAACCTGTGTATATGGCCACCCTTCAGGTCAGGTCAACCTCAAGACAGGAGGAGGATATCCTGATAGATACCACTCCAGATGAAATGAGGAAGGCACAGGCTAGGGATAAGACCCTCAAGCCTTGTTTCAGGAAATTGTCAACTTGTCATACAACTCCAGGCAAGGGAGATTTTTACATGAAAAACAAGCTGATTTACAGGAATGCCGGAACTAGATCCAATGGTCACGGTCAGTTGGTTCTTCCAAAGAGATATAGGGCAGACTTAATAAGGAGCCTACATGTGAAACAGGATGGGGACCATGAGAAAATTGGTACCATCATCCAAAAGGTGGCTCACAATTATTATTGGCCCAAGGCAAGGTGGGACATTGAGAATTTTATAGAAAGGTGTAGCATAGCACATGAGGGAACACCCACAAGTGGGAGCAGTGATCAAGACCTGGACACGCCACGGGGCAAACGCAGGCCTAACACTGAAAAGAAAAATAAATTAAATAAAGTGGACCAAATAGAATGGGAAGCCCCTTTTCACGGACAAGCTTCAATTAACTGTTTTACAATGGCCACTATGCGGCGAGTGCAAAGAGATGTCTTACCCTAGGATAAGCCGAAAATCCCTCAATCGGACTTAAACAAACTGGAGGAAGAGGATGTAGAGAGGAAATCTCTCATCAAGAATTCTAAGTGGGGAGAAAGCCCCAAGAAAAGAATTGGTAGCGGTCGTTTTGTGCATGATAATTCTGGGAAGAAAAATCATCACTATAGCGCTTCGAGTGGAAGAGACCATACCGGTGCATGGACAAGTAGGTCCACAAAATTAAAGGTCCATATGTAGCTCTGTTAAGAACGTGGACTGATGAAAAGGCAGAGGAAAATATTACATCCTCATACCAATATGTGAATGAGCTGACCACTCGTTTAAAACCTGGCTGGAAACTTGCCAATGAAAATTTGAGACAAGCCAGGAAAAAACATGCTGCCTATTATAACAGGAAAGCTAAAGACAGAGATTTGGCTGTGGGAGAGAAGGTACTGCTTCTTCTACCCGGTGGTCAAAATAAGTTACAAATTGGATGGCAAGGTCCATATACAGTTCTAGAGAAGGTGTCTAGAACCAATTATAAGATAGATAAGAAGGGGAAAGAAAAAATCTATCATGTGAATCTCCTGAAGAAATATTTGGAAAGAGAAAATCAGGAAGAGACACACTTGTTGACCTTGTCCATTGCCATGGAGATGAAAAAGGAACCACTTTCATCATTTGAATATCCATTACATCCCTGTGAGACAGCGGCACAGGTGAAAATCAGTACACATTTAACGAAAAATCAGAAAGAGAGAGTGCAACAGGTTCTAGATAATCATACAGAGGTGTTAACAGACCGACCGGGGCATACAAACTTATTGGAATATGATATGAAGCTGATAGACCCCACACCTGTCTGTATGAAACCCTATTCGATTCCTTTTGCTATGGAGAAAGCTTTGAAGAAAGAGATCGACTATTTGTTGAAGGAAGGAATTATTTCACACAGTGAATCTTCGTATAGTTCCAGTGTGGTACTCTTAAGGAAACCCTCTGGAGAACATAGACTCTGTATAGATTACAGGAGACTGAATACTATTACAGAAGGACAGGTGGATCCATTGCCGGATACAAATCAGTTGTTTGCCAGGCTAAATAAAGCTAAATATTTCTCAAAAGTGGATCTGAGTAAAGGATACTATCAGATTCCAGTAAACCTTGAGGTTAGACAATACCTAGCTTTTAGTACCTCAGAGGGACACTATGAGTTTAACAGATTGCCATTTGGATTGAAGAATGCGCCTAGTGTCTTCTCTAGAATGATGAGAAAATTATTGGACCCTCTGAATAATCCATGCATCACAAATTTCATGGATGATATCCTTATAGCCACATAAACATTTGAGGAACACATTGACTCTCTGAACATGCTGTTAAATCGACTTAGAGAAGCGAATTTGACAACCCGACCAACCAAATGTTGTGTTGGATGTAAAGAATTAGAGTTCTTGGGACACACAGTTCATCAGGGAAACATGACCCCTGACCCCAAGAATTTAGAGAAACTAAAGAAAGCCCCAAGACCACAAACCAAGAAAGACGTGAGATCCTTTGTCTCATTATGTGGTTTCTACTAAAAGTATATCAAAAACTTTAATTCCATATGTGCACCGTTAACTGATTTGACACGCAAAGGACATCCAGATCGAATTACATGGACTCCACAATGTGAATTGGCTTACCAGGAATTGAAGGAAAAGCTTACAAGTAAACCTATTTTGAAATTACCTGACTTAAGTCAAGAATTCATTGTAAGAACGGATGCCAGTAATATCGGGTTAGGTGCGACCCTGTTACAGAAATCAGATGCACTGGATGGGGAATTAAGCCCGGTGGCATATGCCAGCAGAAAGTTGAATAAAGCTGAAACCAATTACTCAACTAGCGAAAAAGAATGTCTTGCAGTAATATGGGCGATAAAGAAATTCAATATTTATCTGTATGGGAAGGCATTTGAGTTGCAAACGGATCACAAACCCTTGTCGTTTCTAGCGCAGGCTAGGCATGAAAATTCTAGATTACTCCGATGGTCCTTACTTATGCAGCTATTTTAGTTTAGCATAGAGTATATATCTGGAAAAACAAATCTGGGAGCGGATTTTTTAAGCCGCCATCCGTGTGATGAGAATCACCCTAAGCCCAGAAAAAATAATAAATTTCTCTATGTGTATATAGAATTATAGACTGACATATAATGTCTGTTTCAAGTGGGGAAAATTTGTCGTGAGAAATTCTAATCCACATATATAAATTAAAAAGTAAATGTAAAGCCTAACACATAAATTCAATAAAAGGAAAGAAGAATGGTAAAGAACAGTGCTGTCACAATGACTGTACTCGAGATCCCCCTTTTTCTACTTCGTCTGCATATTCTCACGCTTTCACGTTGATAGTAAAGCCTACTGCATCAATACACGCTTTCTACAATAAAACGTGTACTGCATTTCTAAGAAAACCTTGAGATACGCAAGCTGATTAATGACCTAGATTAATTCTAGCATTAATTATACTACGTTAACATAAACGAAAGGACAGATGGACTTAGGATAGAAAGAGAGGGAGGGCTGAAAGCCGGAACGCATGCAACACTAACCCGCGTCTCGCGATACAATTAATGCCATCACGCGCGAAAGGCCAGAAGCACTAACTTTTTTTCAAATAGACCGTGATAAAAAACACTACCCATACGAGAGTTAGGTTTAAAAACCTGTAAAACGCTTATTAGGAAACCTGACATTATACTGTTTTATGTCTGAAAGTATGACAGTACCCAGACACCACATCGATCGAAGTGAACGGGAGGTAGAAGAAAATGCATATTTTGAACGCAGCCACTTGGCTCCATTAAAATTATATATTTGGGTTCCTTAGGACTTGCTGACAAAGAATATGTTAAGTGTTACGCAAATAGTCTAGGAATTATCAAATTATAGCCAAAAGAAAATAGTGAGGGTGTCAGACAACACCAAATCAGAATCGCACAGTGGCATGTTTTGAAACCACCATTTTACGGGAAATGGGCCAACAAGTTACATCCTATTTGATTGGCGGGAATGATATGTAAGGCTAAACACAATTAGACGGCCTACAAATACTAATTCTTTGTTGTTAGGAGAAACGGTAGTAAGGGTACTTTTTTTGAAAAGCTGTGTAAACATGGCTCGAGTGGTTAGACCCGCCAATATAGTCAATTAGGAGCGTCAGTTCAGTGCCACATTTTTCAAACAAACTTACTAAAGAAACAGTGCGTTGAGAGCCAGTGCATATTTTTTCTAAACAAAAGCCTGGGACAGCGGCAGATTGAAATTGTGCCATATTCATTGCCAGTCAACGTAATTGTTTATTTTTTCCATGAATTGTGGTAAGCTTGACATATTTGATATCTTTTTAATGAATATTGAATGTAAATTGATAATTTATGGCTGTATATGTGTGTGGTTCCGTAGCAAACATGAGGCAAGGCTTAGATAGTGCTCCAACCTGAACAGGACGTGTCGGAGAAAAGTAAAACTGCATGGAATTGCCAAACAGTACACTGACACCTATCTTATTGACTAGAAGGAACTAATGCTGGAATTGCAGAGGCGTAGTAACCATTAGGGAGGAGTATACTGGTGTAAATTGTTTCAGATGAAGCTAGCCGTGGGCCTACCGCTCTGAACTCAGTGTTTGTTATGTATTGTGTTCAGTCTGGAAATAGATTATAAATTAGTTCTGAAGTAGGAGGTACAACCTTCTTGTTTCAGGGACCGTGGTCCTAAAGTTATTGAGCAGCACCTGGTCTGAGCTTTGCTGAATCTAGAGGCTAACAGCATACTCCTGGGTCCAGATAGCGACCAGTGAGGTGTCTCCATAACACAGGGAAGCAATCGAGCAGAGGAGTCTTTTCCTGCCGGCTTAACGAAAGATAAGCTTCTGTGGCCAGAGGAGCTCAACATTATGTGTCCCCCTCTAAAATTGACATTATAGTAACACAGAGGGACAATAAATTGTTTCAATTGATAGGAACTGTGAATATTTCCCCATACTATTTCCAAGATAAACAAACACTTGAAGTCATGATGACAAATAACAACATAGCTTGAAAAACAAAACCAGTATTACCTCATAGTACTACTACACAACTGACACACATAGGATAATACTAATAAAATATGTCACTACAAGGTTCATATTTATAAATTATGTACATATAAATTGTGATTACATTTGATTGTGATTCCTGGTTCACTGTGTAGTTGAATCAGGATATCTATTAGTGAAAGTAATTAATACATATATATTTGAAACTTTACCATTGACTCATTTAAGATAGTCTTATAGAGTGTTAAATGTGTGTGAGTGTCACAATGTTGTAAAGTGTTGTGGAATAAATTAAATTGTTTATCTGTCTGTTGTTGTTGTGACTTACACTTCATCATTTACATAACCCTAGACATTCAACGTAGTCATCACAATATTCCAGAATAATTCTGACTGAGGTACAAATGTGGTAGCAAGTAAGGTTATCTGTAAAACACTACACCTATTAGATACAGATACCTTCACAGCTGATCTCAGTCAGTACACTATGTCCCCTATAAGTATTTATATCATCCCACTTTACCACAACACCAAGTCATCTTACGAGTATGTCGTAAACCTCCGACGTAAGTTAATTGATGCTTGTCAGTTGGCAACAGCATCTTCTGAAACTGCTAAAGAAAAAGTTCGTCAGTTTCAGAATCGTAACAGACGAATAAGACACCTGGTGCCTGGGGATGAAGCCTTTGTGCTTCTTCCTAGAAACGACAACAGACTACTCATTGCTTGGAGTGGTCCTTACAGAGTTATTTCACGCATTTCTGATGTTGACTATGTACTTGACGTTAAGGGAAAAGACAAAACTTTCCATATAAACATGCTCAAACAATTCCATACTCGACCTGAATATCTTCAGGCTGTCTTTCATGCAGGAAATGAGCCCACAAGGCATACTACTCATTTTTCTTCCCTGTCTGTGATTCAGGAGGAAGAATCTGCTTTTCCTGACTTACTTAAGGATCTTCCTGTCATTCCTTTAACTGCTACTGAGACGTGGAAGGATGTTTCTATCTGTACGGATTTATCATCCGACCAACGTCAACAGGTGTCTGATCTTCTTCAATCTTTCCCAGATGTTCTGACAGACATCCCTGGTCATACATCGGTTATCACTCATGATATCCTTCTCACGGATGATCGACCTATTCGAGTTCGACCATACCCCATTCCTATCCATTTTCAGGATAAGGTTAATAAAGAACTTGACGACATGCTTCGTTTGGGTATTATCTAACCATCAAATTCTGCATTTGCTTTCCCGATGGCATTATTAGATAGAAGGATAACAATATAAGACTATGTATTGACTATCGCAAACTTAATAATATTACTGTCTTTGATGCTGAGCCTTTACCGTTATTAGAAGACCTTTTGCCAAGACATGCTACAGCTGTTTTTTTCACTAAGTTTGATCTCACTAAAGGATACTGGCAGGTTCCTTTATCTGAAACTGCTAAGCCCCCTCACTGCTTTTACAACACCTAAGGGGTTATTTCAATTGAATTTTATGTCCTTTGGACTGATGAATGCTCCTGCCACATTTATCAGGATGATGCGTAAGATTTTTTCTAACAGGTCTGATATTATTACATATATAGATGACATATGTCTCTTTACTACTTCTTGGGAAAATCATTTCTTAGGTCTCACTTCACTGCTGGACACTTTACGTTCACACCATCTAACTGCCAAACCTTCTAAAATTTTTGTCGATTTTGGAGAAATATCATTCCTTGGTCATAGAGTTGGTCATGGTTTGCTTAAAACTGAACTATCTAATGTGTCTAAGATTGTGAATATATCTGTGCCCACAACTAAGAAACAAGTGCGCAGTATTCTCGGCCTTATTCAATTTTACAGTCGATTCATTTCGAATCTATCCAATCTCACTGCTGATCTGTCTGCTTTATTAAGAAATGGCTCTCCCAATCATGTGCACTGTTCTCAAGAGTGCCAAGCAGCCTTAGCTCATATTAAAAATTTATTTTCAACCCCTCCAATACTGAGGCTACCAAATAAAAACTTGACATTCTATCTTCGCACAGATGCGTCTTCCAAAGGTGTTGGTGCCGTATTGATGCAGAATTTCGACGGTACACTTCACCCTAACTTGTACGTATCACGGAAGCTGACGGACGCAGAAAGAAGATATCCAGCAATCGAGCGCGAATTGCTCGCCATCGTATGGGGTTTTTTGAAACTGGAGAGGTACCTTCTTGGATCAAGATTTATTATACAAACAGACCAGCGCTCTCTGTCATTCCTCATGAAATCGAACCACAAGAATCCTAGGGTTGCGCTATTCTATTTTAATGCAATCGTTTGCATTTGATGTCCAAGCTATTCCGGGCACTGGAAATGTGTTAGCTGATTTACTCTCCCGCTGCCCTCAACAAGACTTTAACGATACTAATTAACATTATTATGTGATCCAAATATAAGCGCGTGGTTGACATTCAGTACTGCTGCGTGACTTTCAAATGTATTTACGTGATCCACTCATTTAAATTGGATGATTGACTTTCGATACCTTCATACTATGAGGACCTGAACATTGTGTTGCTTAGTAACAATCTACTTTCGTGTCAAATGGATAACTTTACTTCAGTGCTATAAGCACACGTGAAAGACATATTGCTGCCAATTGGAAACAATGCAGTACCATATTTACTAATAGATCAGTATGAAAACTACACGATGTATAAATTCTTGTAACTTTTTCTTTTTTTTCCTTCTTAATGTTCCCTAAAAAACATAACCCTACTTATATTTCGCATGTTTATTAGTTTGATTCTCTTTATGTAACAATTCTCTTATGCTAAGCTGTCTGCATTAGCTATAAATATATAACGTGACGTATGTATCGTCTGCCCATGCGCAGCCGAGCGGTCAGTTTCCCGTGCGATTGATAAAATGTAAACAACCCTGACGAGACGTGCCATGGTTGTGTTCCCGTTGTGGATGTGTTATTCGATATATTTTCTCAGTGGCTTTTAATAAGATTTGGTCGCCACGATTGAATAAGATGTGTTTATGGGCCTTCAAGTGCTACAGCTTCCATGGGAAGTATTGTGACTGTATTTTGAGGTAAACATTTTCGATTGTCATCACATTTACATCGGCCGCCATACTTCGTTCACGTCCTGCTCGAACCTGAACGCTAGAGACTAGCCAGAATTGAGATTTATGAAATGTATGCCTCTTACATTGTTTACCACGATGGACTGACACTGGACCTTAATGAATGCAATCTACCTAATGTTATTTATGCTGAATTATTGTTGGAGCTACTGTGAATAAATTTGGATGTGGACCAGTCTTCACAAGAGGAACTTCGAAAAGAAGAATTAGCTGAAAAAAGGAGACAAGAAGAACTCCGAAAAGAAGAAATAGAATTGTCTGAAAAAAGAAGACAAGACGAATTAGTTGAAAAAAGGAGATCAGAAGAAATGGCCTTGGAAATGGAAAAACTAGCCTATGCCAGATCTCAAGAGGAGATAAAACAAGCTAAAGCTCAAGAGGAGATAAAATCTCAACAGGTAATAAGATTGGCTGAGATTGAGCTTGAAAAGCTAAAACTACAACAACCACAAGTGAATCCTATGGTGGGTGAAAATAAAAATAAAGATCATCCTACTGCTATTAGAATTAATCTTCCAAAATTCAATTCGTCCATAGACGATATTTCGTGCTTTCTAAATAGATATCAGACATATTGTGAGGAACTTAAGATTGACAAATCTACTTGGTCCAGTAGACATGAATTTATTGGTGGGTGAACCATTAACTGCAGTCTCTATCTTAGATGAGGAAACCAGAAAAGATTATGAGGCTGTTAAAGTGATGTTACTGCAGAAATATCAATTAGATGATGAGGGTTACAGACAGAAATTTCGATCTTTGCACCCAGATTCAGGACAAGATTTCACTGAATTTATTTCAGCTGTAAAATTAAATTTTTCTAGATGGATTGAATTATCCAAAACTGAAAAAAACTTTTGAGGGTTTGTCAGACTTGATTTGAAGAGATAAAGTATTGTCATCTGTTAGTGCTGATTTTCTTGCATTCCTACAGGAAAGAAAACCAGAGAACCTGACTAAACTACAAACTTGAGGGCGTCAATACCAAGTAGCACATCTTAACAGAATACTGAGCAAAAACAGTGTTAAAGATTCATTACCAGCTGCATCTGCTAGGTCATTCCAAGATAGTGCACCCAGGTACACATCAAATAGAGATAGGAATCACAGATTTAATCCATCGCATAACTATAGCAGGAATAGAGGTAGATATAACTTTAATAAATATCAACTTCAAAGAAATTTCAATTCTTATGAGGAGGAACCTTTTTATCCACAAACCTCATTTAAATCAAAAAATGGCAAAACAGAGGAGGTTACAACCCAAAATCAGATAGAGGTCAAAAATCTTTTCATAGAGGTAATGATTATAATGCAGATAATAAAAGATCTTACCATAATAATACTACCAGGCAACCTAGAAACTCTGAACGTACAAATGCTGTTGTTCATGAGAGTGATCATAACCATGATGATATAGTAGCACATGCTAATTCATGCAGTGTAGACTTGTCAAATAGTGATAACTGCACTAATTGCAATTCTTTATTTCAGCCTCAAGGAGTCCCAAGATTATTATGCGGACATCCTCTTCCAGTCATGTCATCGTTTGAAAGTACTGGTTTATTAATTTTAAATAAAGGTTTTGTCAATAATCAGTTGGTATCTTTATTGAGAGATACAGGGGCAACAACTATTGGAGTTCGCAAAGCACTGGTTGATAAGTCGGACTATACGGGAAAACATGTGAAATGCATCACATTTGGAGGAACCGTAGAATATTACCCCACAGCTGAGGTGTTCTTAGATACGCCATATTTTACAGGAAGAACACTTGTATGCCTCTCGGAGAATCGAATTGCTGGGATCATTTTAGGAAACATACCTAAATTGCATGAATGTACAAAAGATGATATTGAAAGATGGGAAAGACAACATTTACTATGTTCCAATGCTGTGACTACTAGAGCTCAGGCTCGCATGGATAAAGATCAACACATACCGATTGTTGATGTGTTATCTGAAGATATAACTGAGGAAATTACTTCAGAGGAAGAAGATGAAAACAATAATAATGATGAAAATCATTATCATCAGGAAAGTAGTGGTGATATACAGGTAATGGATGATGTTAATACTAATGATGATTCTTTATTTCAGATGGAACTCATTGATAAGGAAACTTTTATACAAAGACAGAAAGATGATATTTCCTTAAGAAAATTTTTTCACATTTCTCATTTGGATAATGTAATGATTGATGACAATTCAAAACACTGGTATACTATAAAGAATGGGATATTAGTAAGAAATTATCAAGATACTAATTCCTTAAAGAAACAGATTATGGTACCAGCTTGTTATCGTCCATTCATTCTACGACATGCACATGACATTGAATGTGCTGGACATTTAGGTGTTGCTAGAACAAAACAAAGAGTTTTGTCACTTTTTTTGGGCCGGGTCTTACTTACTTACTTACTTACTTAGTCGTTCCCCTTCCACCGTGATGTGTAGAGGTTTGGAAGAGAGAGCACCAGACCATTCTATCAGCTGTCTTCTTCCTGACCTGGTTCCATTCTAGTCCTCGGTCCTTCAAAGATTGTCTAATGTTGTCCTCCCAGCGGACTCTGGGTCGTCCTGGAGGTCTGGATCCCTGGCTCTTTGTTTCCCATGCTTGTCGTGGTAGCCGATCTTCTCCCATTCTGCAGACATGGCCAAACCATCTTAGTTGGGACTGTTCTATTTGGGTCTGCAGCGGATGGGATTTTAGGCCTTGACGGATCGTCTGGTTGCGGACCATGTCTCTTCTTGTTACTTCAACCACTTTCCTCAGATACCTCATTTCTGAGGTTTGGATCTGGCTTTTGTGGGTTGTAGTCATTGCCCACGACTCGCATCCATATGTCAAGACTGGGACATAGGTGGAGCGGTATACAGCCATCTTCGTTTTCTTACCAACCTCTTTCTTGCTGAGGAATCCACGATTTATGGCCTGAAAAAGTCTCCCAGCTGCTGCTTTTCGAGTGGCCAACTCTTCTTTGATGCCTCCCTTTCGGTCTATAATGGCTCCGAGATATTTAAAGTGGTCGACCTGCTCCAGGACCTGTTCTCCCAACTTAATCTGATGTTATCTTTCTTCTCGTGATATCACCATGGATTTTGTTTTAGAGCTGCTTATGACCATCCCTCTCTTCTCCAGCTCTTCCTTCCAGACTTGCAGGTTGGATTGGAGATGTGCCTCTGATTTAGCAATCAGGGCAACATCCTCAGCAAATGCCAGCTCCGAAATATAGACCTGTCTCAACTTCCAGTACCCCACTGAATACTTTCTTGTTCTCTCCTTACATGCCTTGATGACATCGTCCATAAGGAGTATGAAGAGGTAAGGTGATAGGATATCACCTTGTCTTACACCAGTGGTGGTCCTGAACTCTTCTGACCAGGTATTACAAAAGACGTAAAATTATTTTGTCTTACGTGTACCACTTGGCAAAGCCTAGCAACTAGGAAACCATAACATGATGCTCCTATTCAGGCAGCTGATATATCTTTGCGGCCCTTCGCAAAGATGGCCATTGACATTATTGGCCCTTTAAAGGTAACTTCAGCCAGAGGTCATCAATATGTGTTGACCTGCATTGATATGTGCACACGCTGGCCGGAAGCCATACCATTAAAACACACTACAACAGTAGATGTTGCTGATGCACTTTTTTATTTTTAGCAGTATAGGTTTTCCTGAAAACATCCTATCGGATAGAGGAACTAATTTAGTTTCAGATGCCATGAAACAAGTGATGGATATGTTTGGGATTGAGAGATCTCTTAGTTCAATTTATCATCCACAGTCGAACGGGAAAATAGAAGTTCTCAATAGATCCATAAAACAAATGTTACATAAAGTTACCATAAAATATCCACAAAATTGGAACAGAGATCCCCCGCAATTTTATTTGCGTACAGAGAAATTAAAAATGAACATACGGGCTTTAGTCCATTCGAGTTAGTTTTTGGCCCCAAACCCAGAGGCCCAATGTCCATATTAAAACAGCTATTAATTGGAGCTGAAATGAATGAGGAGGTTCAAACCTCATACCAATATGTGGTCAATCTCAGGAAAAAAATAATAGACGCATGCCAAATAGCAGTAAATTCATCTGAAAAGGTAAAGCTTAGGGCGAGGTTGTTTCTTAACCAAAACCGCAAATTACGCCAACTTTGGCCTGGTGATGAAGCATACGTACTATTACCCAGGAAAGATAACAAACTATTAGTTTCGTGGAGAGGACCTTACACAATTGTGCAGAAACTGTCTGATGTTGATTATATTGTTTCAGTAGATGGGAAGGAAAAAACTTTTCATATCAATATGTTGCAGCAGTTTCATACACGTCCACCACATCTTAGACCAGTCTTTAAAGCTTTTGATGAATCTGTCAGTCGTCATTCTTCTTTGGCTGTGATACAAGAGGAAAACTCTGATTTAACTGATGGAAATGAATCACTCTTGGTGTTACCTAGTGTTCACTTCTTAGCTACTGAAAGTTGGAAAGATGTTGCTATATCTCCAACTCTGTCGTCTGTTCAGAAAGAACAAGCTACTCAATTGCTACTGTCTTTTGATGATGTCCTTACTGATCTTCCAGGACACACTGATATCATCGAACATGATATCATTCTTACTGATTTTCAACCTATTAAGTTGAAACCCTATCCTATACCTATACACTTACAGTCTCAAGTTAAGGAAGAATTGGAGCAGATGGTGAAACTAGAAATCATTTTTCCATTTCATTCTCCCTACAGTTTTCCGATGGTATTGATTTGGAAGAAAGATAAATCTATACGTATATGCATAGATTTTAGACGTTTAAATTCTGTGACTATAACTGATGCCGAGCCTCTCCCATTGTTAGAATCTTTGTTAGACAGACTAGCTTCTGCTACATTTTTCTCAAAATTTGATCTTTCAAAAGGCTATTGGCAAGTGCCATTAACGGAGAAATCCAAGCCTTATACTGCCTTCGCTACTCCATTGGGTCTATTTGAGTTCAATTATATGTCTTTTGGATTAGTAAACGCGGCTGCGACCTTCGTTCGCATGATGCGAAGACTCTTCTCCGACAGAGAAGATCTTATCACTTATATAGATGACATTTGTCTGTTTCATCGATCTTGGGATGAACATTTGGAGGGTATTCAGTCTTTATTAAACACTTTACGTCTTCATAACTTAACTGCTCGTCCTTCTAAAACAAAAGTTGGATTTCAGGAAATTTCATTTTTGGGATATAAGGTAGGAGGAGGTTTCTTGAAAACAGAGGATACAACCATCTCTAGAATCCTAAACCTTGATGTCCCTAAAACCAAAAAAACAGGTTAGGAGTATTCTTGGTCTACTTAACTTCTATCGCAAATTTATTCCTAATTTTGCAGAGATTACGTCTGTATTATCGTCTCTAGTGAAAAAAGATTCCCCGAATAGATTTGTTTGCAGCCAAGAATGTTGTGTGGCTCTAAATTACCTTAAAAGTTTGTTCTCAAAAATGCCTATATTGAGATTGCCTGATCCTTCCAAACATTTCACCCTCAGGATCGACGCGTCAAAATCTTCCATTGGTGGCTCGTTGTTACAGGAATGGAATGGCTGTCTGCATCTTACACTTTACGTTAGCAGAAAGCTGACGCCTACTGAGCACCGTTATCCTATCATCGAGAGGGAATTATTGGCAGTTGTCTTCTGCTTCTCAAAATTACAGAGATACTTACTTGGAGCGAGTTTCACACTGGAAACAGATCAGAGAGCTTTATCATACCTTAAAACAGCGCGATTCAAGAATGAAAGAGCTGCCCGTCCTTCACTGGCTCTTCAGCCCTACGAATATATTATAAAACCTATCAAAGGAAGCGTGAATGTGATGGCGGATGTCTTGTCCCGCTGCGTGAAACATCCACTAGCTCCAGTTGACGCCTCAAATTCTCGTTCAACGCATATGTAATGGTCCAACATACGTGATGCCTTTAACAAGTCAAGAACTAGGTCACAACTATAACCTTTTATGAACTGTTTCGTTTACCTGCTGTTGACAAGTGTATCGCATGATTCAGATAGTACTAACACAGTGCATCTTCATGTACAGAAAAGAGTTGCTAGACTACAGACATTATGCCAAGTAACATGATAATGATGTTCTTCTATGCAACCGATATCAACTTATATATCAAATCGTTCAACATATTGTTTCTAATGCGGTTGTTCCATGACAATGCTTCCATACTACATGCACTTTATAAATTAACTATTTACAAGATGTAATGTCAATTCGACTTGTTCAAGACAGATTTCTTGAAATATTCAGTAATTTTCCCATTAAATTGACTGCTACTAACATAAAAACGGAAATAACTCATAAATGATTGTTCTGCCAATTCAAAGGGGACACAACAAAGAAAATTGCGTCTCAACTTGGACTTATAAAAATTGGAAAGTACAGAATGAATGACATTGACTTTCAAGTATATTCTTATTACGTGGAAGACAAACATCGACAATCGAAATGCATCAAAACTATGGATTTCAATGAACTTGTCCGTGACTACATGTGAAAATAACTTTGCATCAACAAGAATAATTGGTGAATGCGTGAAAACAAAATACTTCAAGGAACTTTTTCAACTACGTGGAGAAAAATGACTTTGTTTTCAACAAGGATGAACTATTGTGACCGACAATGAAGAATAAATAACATTAATTGGTTAATATGTGATTAATTAACGTAAACCGCAGAAGTGTTTCATACTTAGTGTAACATTACTTTATTGTGTTCAGATATTATTTAATATATCTTCACAATACATTTCATTAACATGGTCAGTCATCACAGGAGATTGCATACATACAAATATTAATAACTATTGTGACATATTGTCGCAGTCACTCATTATGAATTGATTTGTCTGCCTCATATGATCTATTGTGTCTTTGGTTGCTAATTATGCATTTCATTGATAGATAAGTGGACTTACATGACTGACATGACATAAGGTGTTTGTTGACATGGTGTGTTGTATGAGTGCCTTCACTGACATATATTGACTTCTTTCCATACTGTCTTATGATTAATACGGTGACCTCACATTTGTGTTAAAAGATGTCTTCTAAAGAGACAATGGGTTTGGTAATTTTATTACTAAATTCCACACCTTGGGTGTCTAAATGTCGATTGTGGAGCATGCATCTAGGTGCTATAAGAATAATGACAGTTGGGAGAATGGATATTGTCATCTGGTTACTCCAGTGATCTTATAGATGTTGCTATGAAAATAATGAAAAATTCCTTTTCATTATTTTAGAGCAAGTAAAATGTTATGTTTAAATATCATAACATTGGTATTATACGATCACTTCCTGGTTATTTGTTTATCGGACGGTAGTCCTTGGTTTCAGGAAGTGACGTCTTGACTTCTGCTCAAATTTGTAGCAGACGGGAGTTTCTGAATGTGGAACAAGAACGCGTCTCTAGCCGGCATTCGGCGTGTGTCCTTGTTACTGTGTGGACGGAATATGTCCTTATGGACTTGGCGTGTGTTAATGCTTCAGGCATTTGATCATTCACCTGCTCACTAGGTTACCATCACTGAATTATGCATATACCTCCGTGTGTAATGTCAGTTTATTCATGATGCAGTGTGTTTGAAGATTCGTTGTACGTAAGTTGCCAGTTCAAATAAAACTGTGTGAATTCTCAAGTACCAGACAGTAATATAGACGGGCTAAGGATAGCATCGTCATCATACTTGATACATGAACAGTATGTCTGTAGCAAGTTTAATTTGCTGGAGAGGTTAAGATGTTATAATTAAATGATGTATTGCTGTGGAAGTGTCAACCGTGTGAGGTCAAGCTATGTAAGATCCTGAGTCTAATAGTTGATGATGATGGTGATGAATTCTCAGGGTACCTAACGCTACCTCTCTAGATCTCACACGGGCTGTATTTTATTTCTAGTGTCTGGTGTTTGATGTGGCTAGTGTCTAGGGAATGATGGTACATCAAAACAACATACTATAACACACTAACAGTAAAGTAATAATTCTGTGGTTTAAGTTTGAACATTAATTCTTTTTTACAATTTTATTCTGCCTGTCCTGCAAACTCTTTTGGACAGGTCTTTGAAACTGAGGAAAATATATCTTACAACTAATAATTAACTAAAGGGACTCTTTGTCCTATAACGATAACTTATAATGTTCCTGTAGGTGTATTCACAACTGTTCAGTGATATATATAGTAGTGTGAGTCATTTATTTGAGAAGCTGTTGTTGTCATCACGCCCCGATCATTATAGTTAATTTTAGGGAAATCGATTTATTCACAGATGAACTGTCAGAGTGCCCAGATTATGGCACATCACCTTAGATTCTGTATGTAGATTCACTCGTATCACTGCTCTGCATAGAATGTCAGCTCACAGAAACTTCTTCTGGCTAACAGCATACAGTAAACACTTTCACTCGAGACTTTTCTGTCTTCGTATTTATTTCATCAGGTTTCCTGTCACCGGCTGGTAACAGGAAATAAAACCCTGCAAACAAAAGACACCCTGGCCTTTTCACATCTGGAATATACTTCAATTAACTAGTTACTACATGCTATGATGGGGTCATCCTCGTGTGCATACAAGTGCACCAGCCCCTAATTCATATGATTTCACATCCTACTGTGACCACACCTCAGGTCCCTATGGCGGATACGCCACTGTCATTTTACATAGTTGTCTTCAATACAATTAAATGGAGTAAACACATCTCCTTCTGTATGAGTTTCTCTTCTTTTCATTAATATAAACGCTCTAGGCATGTTGATAAGTGTTCATGGAACACAGAGGCTTGCTAATATATTCTGATCTAATAATGATAATAATAGTCATAACAATATGCAATATTCAAACACAATTCAATTTGAGGACTCAATAATTTTTGCTCCAAGCATGTCCTTCACTTTTCCCAATAGCAGTATCTAACTTTTTGCAGTTTTATTAATACATAATAATAAATCACTCTCCTTACCACAATTCAATGAAATATAAACACACAAGCAACGATGACTGGCAGATATGGCACAAGTTTTTTCTCTGCCGCTGTCCAGACTGTTTGAATTTTATTTAAAATCAACACTTCTGTTCTCATCGTCCCTTGTCAAGGAAAATTTTCTTTCAAATGGCCAAGAGCCTTGTAAGCTTTCGCTAATATCATTAATATCAAGCGACTACCAATTTTGAATTGAGTTTTGAAAAACCAAACCCCAAATATACTATATGTTTCTTAGTCTGTTAGTCAGTCTGCCCATGCTATTACACTGCAAAATATGTATCGTTTTGTGCTAACAATTTCTACCTCTCCCTTCCTCCTAGCGTTAACCAATCAAATTTGAATCACGCCAATGCCTCTTTTCAAAATTGCGTCCCAAATATGTTACCATTAGAATGAGCAAGAACGAGAGTCTGTCTGTTTCACTGTCCGAAAATATATAGAATTTTTACAATATCGTGGTTATTACTCGTGCGATTTTTGATATTGAAGCATATTATTTATCAGAAGACCATACCCTACCAGTCTATATAATTTTTATGCTAATTTTTCTTGCCGTTCTCATTTCTGTATTTTTCTATGCATTTTCGGTTTTCTTTTCTGAACTACCCTATTAATAAACTCTATCTTCACAGATTCATAAAGGTTATCATAAGGACTATGGAGGATTTGTTATGAATAATAATATTAATTTTTTTCACCCCAACCATCTTTTTATATATATGTGAATATCAAAAGTCATTTTGAGTTCCACTTTCAGTATCGATCACCCCCTTTTCCCCTTCTCTCAAGGTTTATTTAAATCGTAGTTAACTGTCTACCCTAACGAAGTGGCGGGTAACAAGCAGTAAGGATTTCTCACGCAATAGCATAACAATTCAAACCTCGGTTACCATGCAACTTGGATACAATACAATGCATTAGTTTGTTTTTAGATTTATAAAAAGCATTAGTTTTATTCTTCTCTCACTCTCTTCCCCCCCCCCCCCTCTATCGTTCCAACGCGAACGAAACCAGTATTTGCCGCACGCAAACTGTTTCATGTCAATTTCAAATTCTAAAGACGGAGTGACGAAACGCGGGCGGGTTTTTTGGGATGGGCTAACATTTTGCTTAGCGCAAACCTTTTTAAAATACAGATCGACCCGAGGCATCGGTGACGATGACGGGCAATAATCACGGGCGTTGTAATAGTTTTTACTACTTTTAACTCTTTCGTTAAATATTAATGAAATTTTGATCAATTGTATCACTGATCTCACCACAATGTCTAATAAATGTTGTAACTGTGCAACGCAGTTAAGCCTTATTTACTGAGTGCCTGTGTGCGGGCCAAGGAAGAGATGTCAGAATGGCCATAACTATTATTTAATAAGTAATACAATGGAATCACTAAGGAAATCCCTGGGAAGGTGCTCAGCAGGCCAAGATAACTTTTACAAGATATAGAGAGTGTCAAGCATTGCGTCTAATACACTCATTAATAAAGGACGTCATAGGGACGGATCTTGATCAAGTAAATAATTATAAAACTACCCGCATCAATGAGCCTTGGCTTTGGAACTTTAAAAAAAAAACTGCTTTCTTATTTTTCCTGTCTTCTATCTCGTTCCTGTTGTTATCCATGGTTTGTGCTCATGTTCTCCTTTTCCCAGTACCTCTACACATGTCTCGTCCCATGTGCCCGCTACAGCTTATCTGTGTGCCCGCAGAAGACGTGTGAGTGAAAGAAGAAATTTAAAAAGACTTCCTGTAATTCATCCAATGATGAAAAGAACACAGTTTGTAAAGAAGATAAGAACATATTTAATTGCTTTCATAAAGTTACCCATCTTCAATTTTAACCGTGTTTCAACTATATATCGTAAATAAACATTTATAAAAATTTAAATATTTAGTTGGACTTGATAACTTGGTTGACTGGAAGTTGATGTCTGCACCGTATGAATCCTATAAAAAATACTTATGTACAAAGTTAATATTATTAACAATACTTTGCTGAATTACCTTCAGCATAGGGTTTAATCAATATGAGTCTATTGTCACTATTTGTGACAAATAAAATACGTATCTCACAGAAGTGGGCGGGGGAAAACAAAGCTTACAACAAACGTATTAAACGCGGTTGTTGTACTTTCCATCCTTAAAATACCTGTCAGATTAACTAAAAAAGGAGCATAAACCTCCAATTTACATTACTGCTTAGAGTAATCTCGAGCGAAGGTTGCTACGTTTGAAAAACTCATCCTTTTACTCCAACTGTTGGGCCATTATTTGACCACTACGGCAAATCAAGGGAAACAGCCCACGACACTGAAGAAGTAATATTTTTACTGATCGAAATGCTAACATTTTTACTGTTTGAAACACTAATGCCGGTACTGTTTAACTCGAACCTTCCTAGTTCATTTAATGGACCACCAACTTCTTTATTGTGTGAAAAGGGAACAGTTTTACTGCTTGAAACGCTAATGCTGTTATCTCAATCCCATCCCAATCCCAACTAACGTAATTACCGATGTATGTTACGTCGGTCGGTCACACTCAAAATAGTAACTCACGCCAGAAAAAAAAGTGCGCAACGCACGGAGTGCAACTTGCGCGGCGTGGGTGTTATATAAAACAAATACTTTGGTTTTTTTTTTTTTTTTTCTTTCACGAAATTTATAGCACTCGACAAAGAAAAAGTGCATAAAAATTGGCGTGCATGAGCCCTCACCCGATGTACAAATCATGAAGAAAGTTTTTGTTAAAACCACTTATTATCAGGGAACACTCTTTGAAAACAATCCACGCACTTTCACACGAAATGTTGTCATCAAAGAATTTTTAAATTGAATCTAAAATAACATAATTCTCGCCGTGTGTACGTTGGTCACAGCTGAGTGTCGTAGATTTTCGATAGGGGAATTAAGACATAGTTTGGTCCCTTCTGAATAGAACTAGACAGGTGGTGACTCAGTGAGAGATAAGATAAGAAATAGAATTTCACGAGTGAAATGGTGAAAAAAATAGGTAGAGTCTGTCCCTGGACTCCAGAAGATCCTCCAGTACAGCCTATCTCTACAACAGAACGTTGTTTGTTAGACAGTATACCTATATATATATATATATATATATATATATATATATATATATATATATATATATATATATATATATATATATATATATATATATATATATATATATATATATATATATATATATATATATATATATATATATATATATATCAATATCAACCACTCACACACACACACACACATAAGTGACGACAGTTAGACTCACAGAAGTGAAAAATTATATTAATGGAATAGGGACATTTGGGACGAGCTGACCAACACATGTAAATAAAATTTTTATGTAAATTTTATTTACTATAAAGAAACTCTACAACAGCAATATTGTGAATATCAATCAAATACAAATAAACATAGGGTAATGAATTAATAAAGAAATAGACTCATAGGTGTAATCCTCCTTCCCTCTGTTGAGACAAGATCCCGTTAGAAGAAAGTTATTAACCCCCAAAGAGTCAAAGATTTATACGCTATGGTCTAGGATTTCCCTTTACAGTAAAGAACAGAGTTTATACGTTAATCTATCCTGAAAAGGAACAGTATTAGCAAAAGTTACTAAAAAATAACAATGTGCGTACCTGGATTCTACAAGATATATATGAGAATTATTCATTCATCCTTCCTCTCTTCTCAGACAACCGTGGCCACGTGCATTCGTTCTTACTTAATACTTGAATTGCACCTTCTGGAACAGCAAATCCAGTGTTATTTTGGCAAAGAAAACCCCAGCTCATCAAAGACAGATTAAATCCACTTCTCCGGGGAACGTTCACTTTGTTACTTTTATTTAGGATTTCTGTTTATGTCACATTAATTAGACCAGGTAAGAAATTCAACAGTGTTCACAGTGTCAATAGCTTGAGATTTCCAGTACATAGGAATGTCAGGGCGGTAACTTCTCTCAGTATAAAAATTCCTTGTCACACCACAAATGATCAAACGTCGGTAAATGTTAATGTTGGTTATTTCGCCACAACGGGCTGAATGTAAATGAAATTGGGAAAATTAAATCTGGATCTATAGGCCCAGTTACAAAAAATTATTCTTAATGTTCTTTGGGTTGGTACTCCGTCTCTTTCTGGGTGTAAACACGAAGCCAGACAGGTTTACCTTGAAGACCCAGATACTAAGTAAAATGTTCTTTTGTATGGTTATTCTCAGATATCTATGGAAACCGCTGGTAGATTTTGGGTTTGACCCAATACTGTGTAAAGGAGAAAAAAATACAAATACTTAACCATAATATAGTATTCTCAATCCTATCCTTAACCCGCGTAAATTATAATATATTCGTACACTCAGTTATATAACTTTGAATAGAACTACACGTGTATCTCATATAGAATCGTTTAATAAAAGTCTCCGTGAAATAAGCGCTAGTCATTTATATTTTTAATCATCATGAATTAGAAATAAATATATATTTCGTCAGTACTCATAATGAATAGTGCGTTTACTAGACGATTAAAATAACTCTTACTTGTTAATATCAGTTAGTTAGATTTACGCTACAGCCGGAACAATTTAGCAATAGACTATATTAATTCGCTAGGCACTTTGCATAAAACTCCTAGTGAAAATAAAATGACGGACTAAACAATTAAATCACTCCACACAGAAAAATCTTAGTGAATAAAAATTACCGGAAACACAGAATTAGAACTACTCCAAATCGAAAATACTACGAAATCTACTATAACAAGGGTCTAGAAAATCGAAGCTAGTAGGTTCTGGAAAAATCTGTGGGTACTGAGTAATGGATTTTAAAAGCTGGAGAATATATATTTCATTTGCAGAACTCGCTCAGACTTGTTACTTTTAACGCCTTCGCTCAGATTTCGGGCTTTTCTTCGATCGATCTGCTAATCAGAGGAAAAATTCACGCTTTTACCGCTTGCAGATTCTGGCAATCGAGCGAAGCCCGTCCTTTGATCTGGCGATTCTCACCGTGTTTAATTACCTTCCAAACGAACGGATTCAGGGGAAGTAACTGTGATTATCTGCCTCTTGGTTTTCAAATTATCTACTTCTACTCAAATTATTTCCCCTGATCACTGTCTGATCCTATTACGACGATGTCCAATCGCTGGCTTTATAATTACAGGTAACCGGCTCAACGTTAGCTAAATAGGTCTGTTGGTAAACATTCCTAAGGAAATAGAGAACAGAAAATAAAATAGGCGTGCTAAATTAAGAAACAGACAGATATCTGAGTGTAGGATCTTTTTACGTTAACAAACCGTGCATGGCTCATAAGGAAGCCGGTGAAGACAGGTGAAAGAAAAATGTAGATATATGAAATCTATTTCCATAATATCCTCTGCCAAACTGAGGAATGCAACCGTGTTGAAAAACTGTACTGTTTCCATTATATATACTTTCCCGAAAATAGTTACAATCAACAAAAAAACAGCGTTCAAATGACGGTGTTCATGAACAGTTTGATTACACTGTATAATGGAAAGAAACCAAAAACACTCGAAGAATGTACTTCTTTCTGCTCATCCGGGAACGGAAACAGCACACTATAATTAAAAACCCGTCAAGTTTGACGGGTTATTGCTAGTCTTAAAAATAATCATACTGAGGTTGATGTGTAAAATAATGAATCAGGAACGGTCGTTCCGTAGCACAGTAACTTAATAGCTCACATTATCACCTCAGTGTCTTTGTCAGTGACGGGATGGAAGGAAAAAGCACGTAAATGATATACTTGTCTGAATGCATTTTTTTAAAAAGTTTGAATAAATCAAATAGCTGTTGCTGACCACGAAGTCAACATGCTTACTTGATCAGTACTTATGACAAAGTGATTCCGTGCCGGGTTTAATCTATTCCATAAGAATTTTTTATCTGTTACGGTGCATGTTCCAAAATGAAGAATCAAAGTGAATTGAAAAATTGAAACAACGTGAGTCTGTGAGGTCATTGGGGATGAGGCGTATTAGTTTGATCCGAAAAATATTTAGAATCTGATTCAAGGCGACAAAAACTGATCATTCCAAATTCGCTTACCAAAGCATGATAAAGCAACTCTCAAATCTATCCTACACGAGGTAGTACAATCAAAGAACGGAAACGAGTCAGCTAACTGGCTACCGAAACGTCAGCGGTTTCGCTAGCACTTATTAAAACATAACCGTAACATGTAACATTTATCACCCGGACCCTGTTTCCAACTTTTCCCGACAAATAATGAAGCCGTACGTTTAAACCTACCCCCTCCCCCTCCCTCCCCCCTCCCCCACCCCACCCCCCAATTACCGCCTACAAACTAGATTATCGAAGATGCTCATATTTCTCTTACAGTTTAGACATATATAACAATCCGTAATGAAACTCTGTGATACTTTAATTACACAAAGCGACACGGCTTACGTATCGATAACCATTTGTGAGCCATCGCCAAACATTGCCAAGTCTAGCTATTATTTTTTTATTCAACACATGAGGCATTTATGTTCACAGATCAACATACTCACTAATTGTACAGCTTGATATCTGGTATCCATATCTTATGAGATGGAATGCGAATTTTGTCGACACCTCCGTGTTTCGATGGATTCCATTTCAAGTATATGTCCGTCCATATCTAATAACAGGATGAAAGTATGAATATTTATTACAGTGAGTATAACACAGAAGGTACAGATATCTACACAATTAAGTGCAGAAAACATATGAACGTACTACAAGAGCTATCCTGCAAAACAAAAGGTTCAAAAATAAGAACATGATAATAAGCGGTGATAAAAGTAAACATTACAAACTGCAAGATGATGACAGGGGCAGAAGTAGAAAATATGGATTAAAAACAACATATTGTTATGATTTCATTTCTCTATATTTCTTTATATAGGGAGCCGCGGTAGCATAGTGGTTAGTGCACTGGCTTCCTAGCGCAGTAGTCTATGGTTCGATCCCCAGATGAGGCGGGAATTTTTTAGGCCACAAACGGCTCCTGGGTCGACCCAGCCCCAAATGGGTACCAGAGCAACTTTGGGAAGGTTAAGGCGGCCGGCGTGATACCGACCACATCACCCCTCGTGTGCCGACGGTCAAGATAATATGGGCCTAACACCATATTCCCAATATGCCTCAATGGGCGTGTAACGAGTTCCTTTACCTTTTTTTTCTCTATATATCACCATGTAAATGGGTGCTTGCGTAGAATAGAGGGATTAAAATGATATGACAAGGTTACCAACGTGGAACTGATGACAAGAACTAGACAAGTGACAGTGGAACAAGAGATGAGAAGAAGACGATGGCGATGGATAGAACACACTGAGGAAACCTGTTGATAGCATTACAAGGCAGTCCTTGTTCTGGAACCCCCAGAGCAAGAGAGGCAGAGGTAGACCAAGAAGCACATGGAGAAGAGAGCTGGAAACATTGATGAAAATGATAAGGAGAACGTGGAAAGAACATGATATGATGGCATGTGACAGGAGGACTTGGCATGTGTTTGTTGAAGGCCTATGCTCCTTTAGGAGTGGAGGGTTATGATGATGATATATCACCAGCATCATTGATCATGTAGTCGGTAGATATATTGGCAAGAGATTATCTAAGTTAAAAAAAAGAAAAAAAAAATTAGGTATAAAGCCAGTTTTACAATTGAGCGATACCCCTACAGTACGGTACATTTGGGGGTTCCATTTCGCCAGCCACAGTCACAAACAGGAGACAAAGTCAAGAAGTATAGTAAGGTTAACATGGAAAGACAAAAAACAAATTGAACTAGTTTTATACTATGTGCTTTACCTTGTTCTTATCCTTTTTCTTTCCATATCTACATCATCATTTTCGTTTCTATCGCCATCTCTCTTCTCCGTGTGTTTTTGGTCTACCTTTCTTACCCTACAGATTTCAGAACGAGTACTTCCTTGTAATACTATTGTTAAAGACTTTATATTCATAGAGGGTCAGATAGATGTTTAAAGCTATCATGTGTACGCCTGGGATTTTCAGACGTGCACCTGAGTGCAGCAATGATATTTTTTGAAATGTTATTTGTGTACGACCGTGCACCAGTATTAAACTAGGCATGGCGCGGTATAACGCATAGATTTGTTGAGATACAATCAATGTTCTTGAGGCAGATCCAGAGATTCATCGTCCTAAGCAGACGTTATTTTTTTCCGTGGTCTTATCCCAAGTCTAGGGAAGACACGGCCATGAAGTTAATTATGATCATCTGAGATATTATGATGTTATTCTCGAGCGAGTTATGCCAAGAATCTTTTCTCGCCTATAATTAGCCAGAACTGGCTTGTTGAACTATCTAGCCTCAGATATGTATTCTCCAGTACCGTTACTGCAGAGCTTCAGCCTGACCAGTTATGTCGGCTGTTAGTGCGTTCAATCAACGCTAGGAGATATATCGGATCGTGTTTATAAATATATGCTCAATGCTAGTAACATGGTCATTTTTGTAAACCCATGCATCCTACCAACTCGTTGCAGTAGAGCTTCCGCTAACCTTGATGTGACAGCGGTTAGTGCGGTCGGTCAACGTCCGTAGTGACTGTTATTTACCATGTATATCCTGCCATAACTATGCTGATAAAAATGTCGTAATACTGATGTCAAAGTATCGTCATAATAAAGATGTCTCGTCACTTAATTTTGCAACGAGTCCAGTTTATCTTCGTTGCCAGTTGGTCACACTGTTTTGACCCATTCACCATCGTTATCTAGTCTCATTGTCATTAGCCGTACCATCATACACGACAAAGTAACGGCCCTCAATACATTCGCATGATCAGGTCATCATCTAGAAGTACGTCGGCTACTCAAGCAGGCCGACAGACCAATTTAGTCAATACCATTGACAATATAAGAGACGTAGCGGTAACAACTAGCAACAGTTTCCTCACTATGTATCCTATCCATTGTCTCCTCATCTCATATTCCACTGGAACTTGTCTGGTTTTTTCCATAAGTTCCGCACTGGTGACCTTGTACCATTTCAATCCGTTTATTCTATCCAAGCACCCCTTCAAAAAAGTATGTAATTTTTTTCTCTCCATGCTCCAGAGCCATGCAATAGGACTGACTTGACATTTGTGTTGAAGATTCTTATTTTTGTTTTGGACTTGATTTCTTTTACTTCCATATATTTCTCATTGCAAGGAAAGCTCAACTTGACTTTATTAATATGTCAATGTGTCTCCCTCCAACTCTGCCTAAATTGTTTTCACGACACATGTACACTTGTAATGCTTCTGTTCAATTCTGTTACTAACAACAAAATGCATCCTCCAAAAAGAAACTCATATAAGAGCTTAAATTCACTACATAATCCACCCGAATATCATGAGAAAATTACATGGCATCATAGGAAAGCTGACAGACGCTTTATAATTAAAATAAACCTATTTAAAATAGATGATGATAGCAGAACGGCTTCAAAGATGATCGGAGTATTTCGGTGAAGCTTTCGGTAGATCTGTACCTACAGAAAATAATAGATGTAGCTGTTGTAGATAGTACCTTAGAAGTTAAAAACTCAGTCCTTATATAAAACAAAATCAGCAAATCACATCGGAATTTTTAAAAACATGTCTGTAAAAAAAAAAAGGCAAAAAGTCCAAGTGCAGTTGACATTGTTAGCTGACAGAGAAAAATACAAAGGTATTCTTTAAATATTTACTAATAAGTTAGCCGAAAAAAATAGAGGAATGTATAAACAGCAAGCTTTAACAGAGTGCTGAAAAGGAGACATATCATAGTGTGGATATTTTTAGCAGCATTTGTGATGCACTAAATTATCCACTGAAACAGTCAGCGGAAAAAAAACTCGTTCAAGTAAAGTTTTGCAAATTATGGTAACGTATTTTACAATGATAAACTGAAATATCATAAGATCATTCCTTCGTGCCAGGGAGCTACTCAAATTTATAAATTCATCTTTTGAGGAAAAACACGTACAAAAATATTGTACATTAATAATTCCCGTGGCGAATATCTCAACAAAGCTGTTTCAGTGAAGTAAAGGTGAATATGGAAGTTAGTGTTGCTCTCTGTTACGGGGTGTTTTATATTATTGTATAATGAGTAGTAGGTTTACTCAGGCCAAGTTCATATAGGGGTATGTAGTTAGTCCCCGCACACAGCCTATCTCCACCAACGTAAAATGATACTGCCAAAGGCCAGGTTGGACAATTCAAATATGCAGTTTATTTAACATACACAATGCTCCTCAAACTTCATCAGTAAAGCCATTATAATTATTGGCATAATATAGTAAAGCAGTCCTCAGTACGTTTCCATATCGTCTGTCGCTAAAACGCTGTCCTTGACAGGATTTGGCATAAACTTTATTTACTCACGTTCACAATAATAATAATTCCTCTCACACAATAAACTAGACTCATCACACGGAGATGTATGGATGAGCTAGTGGTCGAACATTGTAGGAATCGAGAGTGAAGTATAATAATTCTCAGGAGCTTGGAACACACACGTCCACCTGCCTTGAAGAACACACAGAGAAGATACCGTTTGACAGATCACTAACTTCAATAGACCGCTACTCTAGGCGTCTGCTACTCGACCCAAAAGTCATGACGTACTTCCTGTAACCAAGGGTCACCGTTCATAAACAAATTATGACGACTTGTCGAACTGTATTGATATCGACATACATGTTATGAATTTTAATCATAACACTCTCCTTCGATTCCATTCCTATTGTAACAGTGGGACGGACTGCTAGTTAAAGACAATTACGATTGTTGCACAACAGTTACAAAACGTATTCCAACAGTACCCAATATTTTGGTGAAGTTCCACGGTATTGAAAGAGTTGTCCATGTTTGTCTGCATTAGCAGCGACGATTTTCTGATCGTTTTTTATTCGATAACAAATATCTCAACATTTTTCTAATATCTGGCAGACCATAATTTACACAATATTTTCCAAAAATCTAATCATAAAGGCTTGTTAGTGATCGTTTGGTGCTCTCTTTCTCTAGCTTATCTCTGCCCTCCATTTTATGGCTAAAATACGTGTAACTTAAATACTATTTATAGCACGTTTCACTAGCTTTTCCCAACTTCAAAATTCTATATCTCAACGAATATATAACACATATAAGTGAAATTTTATGTGGGAATTTGAAAAGGTATAGACCCTAAGAATTAAATTTTTCATTAAAATGAGGTCATTGGTTTCAATTTTCGTTTCTTTGTGATATAATATCAAAATCCTACTTGCCAACACACATCACACACATACTGAAATGTCTACAGTAAATTATACGACCTCATTTGCACATGATTGGTTTATCAAACAATTGGCATGATTTTAGCGTGAAATTGCACTTCTTGAACATAAAACAGTTTATATCCGGTGTTACGCACACATTGTCAATCAAAGGTGTGTCTACAAAAAGTATTGTGTGGTTAAGTAGGAAAAATGAGTCTGCGAGTACATTTTATGACTTTACAGCAAATCACAAATAGGATTTTTAAGTATTTCTGCAATGAAGCTACTCGAGGAAAACTATATCATTCTATTTCAAACCCACAAAAGAGGATTATTCATGCCTTGGGGATAAGCAAACGATCATTGCACCGCTGGTTAGCGACATCTGAAATTTCTAATTCCAGTGTTTTACACACGAAAATTAGGCCAAGAGTGGTGGATAATTTTGACAGAGAATTGATCCGAAGAGAAATTTGCAATATGTTTCACAATAATGAGGCAGTGACTTTAAGGAAATTGAAAATTTGGTTAAGAAAGAATAATGGCATTGATATTTCCAAATCTACGCTATGTAGGACTATTAGGAGTTTGGGATTCACTTTTAGAAAATATGTTGTTGGAAGAAACCTTATTTGTGAAAAGCCTCATATAGTTGCAATGAGAAGCAAATATTTACGCGAGGTCAGAGAAATGAGAAGAGATTGTTATGATTTTGTGTATTTAGATGAAACTTGGATCAATGCACACCACAGTAATGAACGAGAATGGCAATCATCTGATGGGACAACTAAGAGACTAGTACCAAGCAGCAAAGGACAGCGCCTAATAATTGCACATGCAGGAAGCAGCCATCACGGGCTTCTAAATAATACTGAACTCATATTTGTTTCCAAATCCACAGATAATAGGGATTATCATACAGAGATGAATGGCAAGTTATTTCAAGATTGGATTGTGAATCATGTACTTCCTTCATTGGATAGACCGTCGTGTTTGATAATGGACAATGCTTCATATCACAACGTTGTGGCACCAGAAGATAAAGTTCTTACTCATCAAGTACTAAAGATGTAATAAAGATGTGGCTGACCAAAAACAACATTCCATTCAACGAAATGTCCCTGAAGCCTGAATTACTTGGAATTGTAAAAAAGACACAACATACAAAGATATTTCACATAGACAAGGCAATCCATGAACATGGTCACAGATGTTTAAGATTATCTCCTTACCATTCTCACTTAAACCCAATAGAATTAGTCTGGGCTAAAATTAAGGAACAGGTAGCAACAGAAAATAGAAAGTTCAAATTAAAAGATGTTGAAATACTTACAAAAGCCGCCATCTCCAATATATCCAAGGATTATTGGAAAAAATGTGAGACCCATGTGTTACAAGAGGAAGAGGAATATTGGACGAATGATGGTTTGTCCTTCGTTCAGCCGAGATTGATTATCAATTTCTCAGAGACATCTGATTATGATTCGGATGAAGTTTAATTTCTTTAAAGATGACCTTACCGTTATTTACAAGCACAGTAGAGGAGCAACGTTCCCATATGATATTTATGAACCGCAAAGTGGTGATACCTATTGAAATAATTAGATCAATGAAGGTCCAGTTTGGTAGCGCACTACATGTCAATGACAAACAATGTCACGAGTATCTCGCATGCAGATCATTTAAGAAATCATCTTCAACAGGTATTCATATGCAAACGTGATGGCCACATTATTGTAATAGTAGACACGCCTATGCCTAATCAATTCACAGAATCTGTGACTGAAGTGGTATAATTTCTTTTCTCGATACACAATAATTAGTATGCCGACAAAGATCAAAGGATTTCATTCGTTAATGGGAACTAGACAAGATGCACAGATATAAAGTATATATTTGTTGGGTCTAACCCAATATAACATCGTATGCAAAAAATGGCATTAATACGTTGGACGGTTAATCAGATAATTACATTTGTTTGAGGGCAAAACTAGTGAAACGTGCAATAGAACGCGAAAAGCAAAATACAAAGCTTCTTAGAATAAGGGAATAAGTAAATTTATCAACAAAATATTCATAACCAGATTTCTACATATGATAGCCATTTCCGTCCACCTTTCACTTTCCATCAAGCAAGCAAGCCCTCGGTATATAGAAATATGGAAAACTATCATTAAAAGATTATATTTAAAAAAATAAAAAACTACATACAGTTATGAAACATATTAAAACTGCGAAGTAGGTTTAATAATTTAGTTTGTCTTATATAATAGTATCCGATGTCGCTTTTCATGTTTGTTGTGTATTATTTTCTGTTAAACACTAAGTTAAGCCTTAGAAGGTTATTGAATCCGGTTTGATTGTACGAAAGCCAACCTAAGTCTCCATTACATCACTAACGCTTACTCTGAAGTTACAAGAGTTGAAACTAAAGATTTTCAAAGTATTGCGTTACAAACTGTTCGTATATGTATGCGTGTTTGCTTGTATACTGAAGCACATTAAAAACGAACCACCTATATAATCCTGGAACAGAGTGTGAAATGTAAATATAAGTGTTTACAAGTTTACATATTTGGAATCCTTATTCATTTTCCTATGAATCCATGCTGGTCATTAATTTGTATATTTGATTGTTATGAAATTCATTGCATTCTGTGCAGGCAAGGGAGAAAACCAAAAAATGCAACCAATAAAAAAATTCATTCACACTATTCTCAGTATCTGGTATGTCCACCGTGTGCTTGCAAACAAGCTTGGCAGCAGCTCCGCATGGAACGCACAAGTCTCTTAAGGAAATTCCGGGGAATCAAGTCCCATTCACGTGTAAGAGCAGCTTCGAGCTGTTGCAGATTAGCTGGAGAACCGTGCCTGTAGACTCTGCGTCCAAGCTCGTCCCACAGATGTTCTATCGGGGACATGTCTGGTTATAGGGCAGGCCAATCAATCGTCACAATGCTGTAGATATTGCTGCGTAATGCATGCGGTGTGCGCACGTGCGTTATCCTGCTGGAGAAGCTGCAAGTCTGGATAATTTGTGAACGCAGGAGCAACCAATGCATCCAGAACCTCATCTCGATGTGTCACAGCATTAACATTTCCACGGATACGTGAAGAGGCAAGCGATGGTGAAAACTGAATCCTCCCCAAATGTGAATACTGCCACCTCCAAATCGGTTCTGCTGACGAACACAGCAATCTGCAAAGCGCTCTCCACACCATCGCCAAATCCGCATACGTCCATCAGCAAAGGATATGTTGAATCTGCTCTCGTCTGTGAATAGGACAGCATTCCACTGCAGTCTAGTCCATCTGACATGTTGCTCTGCCCGTTGCAGGCGCTGCTGACGATGTCTGTGAGTCAAGTTTGGCCCAACATAAGGTCGTCTTGCAGTAAGGCCTGTATCTCTGAGTCGTCGTATGACCGTCATTCGAGAGACTTGCCCACGTCTACCCACTATTGCTCTTGCTGTTTGACTTGCCGGGAGAGAACGATTCCTTAGGTGACTCAGCACAATATGACGATCTTGCGAAGGGGTAGTAACTCGTGGTTGGCCACTCCGAAGTCTATCCCGGGCACTGCCAGTGGTTCCGTAATGTTCATTGAGACGTACAATAGTGCTGTGGGGGCAATTCATCCCTCTGGCAATGGCCCGCGAGCTCATTCCGGTCTCCAACATACCAATAGCTCGTTGGCTGTCGTTTTCAGATAGTCGTGGCATTTCAAGCACATGTACTGGGTGTTTTGTCTCAACGGCCTTTTTATACCGAGTATACTGCCACAACGCGTACACAATTTCAGGGTCATAGCTGTTGGGAATCATGTTGCACGTGTAACTTTCATTGTTTTCATGTAGTCTGTACACAAACCCGTGGGTTGAATCATGCACTTTCCATTCCAGCAGCCATTCGCTCTCTACCTCATGACAACCACGGGGAAAATCCATCCCCACACTTTTTTTCCCAGCTTCTCGGCATCAGTATATATAATAGTGGTGCGTTTTTAATGTGCTTCAGTATATATGTTTTCAGCATTAAGATTATAAGAGATTTCGAAAACACAGCGCGACAAACTTTTGGGTTTTGAGATTATACTTGGATTGGTTTGGTTTTAAGGACTATCTTCATTGCACACGGACGACTCCATCAGTGCTCCGATATCCTCCCTTAGATCACAAGGAAGATCTCGGCACAGAGGACGAACTCCGTGGCACCGGCAAGAATCCCAATGTATGTGTTACCATTGGGTTTTCGTATCTTATGTTGTCATTGGTCGGGCTTACTAATGTGGCCGACGTATTTCTGAATGACGTGTATACCTTGTAGGCCGTACTTTGGCATATGTTGATGATCTGTTTAATAATGATGGAACCCGGTAACTCTGGAGGATGGATCAATACAGCATAACCAACTGGCAATGGATAAAAGCTGTACTCGTGGTGACGACAACATATTTTATTCTTGACGATACTTTACAATAGCATAGACTATCTTCAATAGCATAGTCATGGCAAAAACTATACATAGAATATTACGATCACCACAGACGTTGAACGACCGCACTAGCCGCTGCCACATCAGGATTAGCGGAAGCTCTACGGCAACGTATTGGTGAGATGCATGGGTTTACAAAATTGACCATGTTAAATCTTTGAGCATACATATATTTAATTATTTACGATCCCAATAGCTCCTGGCGTTAACGGGACGCACTAGCAGCCGACATTGTTGGTCAAGGCTGAAGCTCTGCCGTAACGGTACAGAAAACTAAGTATTGGAGGCTAGATACTATAAACGAGCCGTTCCTGGCTAAATATTGACAATAAAATATTCACTCAATAATAGCATATTCATCTTTCAGATGATCATAATTACTTCATAACCGTGTCTATCCTAGATTTAGGATAGGCACACGAAAAATATAACGTCTATATATATATAAATATATATATATATATATATATATATATATATATATATATATATATATATATATATATATATATAGATATATATACATGTATATATATATATATATATATATATATATATATATATATATATATATATATATATATATATATATATGCAAATGTACGTACAGACCGGCCATCAATGGTACCTATACCTTGTAGCGGTATGGCAGCTTGTGTACCCTGACAATCCAAAGAGCTATGCCAGTGAGAGTTTTACTCCTGGTAGGTTCAACCAAGCTGGACTGGTCTGCGTGGGTAGGGGTCAGACAAAAGCTGGTACCCTGGTCCTCCGGGTTGGGGGTTTTAGCACAGGGATGTCTATGTAAAAAATCGCACATGTTACGGAAACGGCAACAAATGGAAAAACTTTGATGCGGGACGGACATCCGGAGTTTCAGGCTCGTTTGACTGCCAGTAGTGAAAGCCGAAAGGAAGCCATTGGCATGAAAACGGATGCCCTGACCGCAAAACACGAAACCAGAATTGGATTGTGGAACGTCAGAACTATGAATGAGGCAGGAAAGCTGAGACAAATCACAGCAGAGATGAGGAACTACAAATTACATATCCTGGGAATAAGCGAGAGCAGATGGACAGGGACGGGGAGAATAAAAAAAGCTACAGAGGAAACAGTACTTTATTCTGGTAGAGAGGAGTGTCAGCACAACGAAGGTGTAGTCATTATCCTGAAGAAAGGAATGGACAGGTCTTTACTGGAATGGAAACCCATCAACAACAGACTGATAAGAACAAGACTGAGAGGGAGATTCACCAACACCACAATTATACAATGCAATGCACCAACAAACGACAGCGATGAAGAAATTAAGGACGAGTTCTATCAACAGGTACAAAAGGAAATGGAAACTGCACCCAGGTACGATCTTATTATAGTAATGGGAGACCTAAATGCGACAGTTGAAACACACAATAATTATAACGAAAGAGTAATGGGGAAATGCGGCAGTGGAACAATGAATGAGAATGGGAACAAATTAATAAGCTTCTGCAGTATTAACAACCTGGTCATTGGAGGAACACTTTTTCCACACAAAGAAGTGCACAAGGTAACATGGAATCACTAAACGGACGGGACAGAAACCAGATAGATCACAAAATGATCAATGGCAGATAGAGACATGCATTACAAGACGTGAAAGTAAAAAGAGGCGCAGATGTGGGAAGTGATCATCACCTAGTAGTAGTAAGAGTGAAGGTGAAACTCAGAGCTGCTGGACCAGTTGTAGTCAAACAGAACAGATATTACATCACGAAACTTAAGGACCCCCTCACCAGAAAAGCTTTCGTGGTCGACGTAAAGAGACGATATCAGATTACCAAAAGCCAGGAAAGAACAGAGACCGATGATGTCGACCAGAAATTCAACACCATCTCAACAATATACAAGGAAAGCAGCAAGTCATCTTGTGATTCCAGGAAAAACAGAGCCAAGACTGGATAACACCAGAAACGCTAAACACCATAGCGAAGAGAAAGGAAATGAAAAGAAAGAAAACAGAAGCTAAGTCTCACTGGTTAAAGGCAAAATATAGTGAACAGTACAGTCAGCTGGACAAGGAAGTAAAACGTCAAACCCGTGCCAACAAAAGAACATTCCTGGATGACCTTGCAAGACAGACAGAAGAGGCAGCACTGAGAAATGAACAAAGCACAGTTTATAAATTAACTAAAACTATCAGTGGCAAACGAGGTGCAAACAACATAACGTTAGTAAGAGACAAGCAAGGAAATCTCATCACCACAGCACAGGGGCAGGAGACAAGATGGGCAGAGCACTTCAGAGAATCACTGAATAAGGAACCACCAGAGACTCAGCTGAATGTTCCTGAGGCTGAAAGTGACTTAGACGTAAATACAGACATTCCACGAAAAGAAGAAATCATCACAGCTATCACAGGGTTAAAAAATGGAAAAGCGCCTGGTCACGACAATCTAAATGCTGAGTTATTCAAGGTAGACCCTGAACTAGCAGCAGAACTATTGGAACCACTATTTGCACATGTCTGGGAAACTGAGACAACACCAACAGAGTGGAGTAAAGGAATAATTGTCCAATTTCCCAAGAAGGGCGACCTTGCAGACTGCAACAACTGGAGAGTAATTACTTTCCTCTCAGTTCCCAGCAAAATATTAGGCAGAATAATCATCCAGAGAATTTCAAAAGTAGTTGACCATAAACTGAGGAAAGAACAAGCGGACTTTAGAAAGAACAGAAGATGTGCAGATCATATATTCACCCTCAGGAACATTATAGAGCAGTGCTCAGAATGGCAGAGACAGCTATACATTAACTTTGTTGATTTTGAAAAGGCTTTCGACAGCATACACAGGGACAGCCTATGGAAAATACTGAGTGCTTATGGAATTCCCAGCCGCATTGTTTCCCACCATAAAAAGGCTCTATTCTAACTTTACATGCAGTGTTGGATTGAGTAATGTAACTTTCGAAGTGAAAACAGGAGTACGACAGGGATGCCCCTTATCAACAACATTATTTTTGACAGCCATAGATTGAGTGATGCGCCAGACAACAGAGGGCAGTCCAAGAGGAATTAGATGGACAACGTTTTCTACACTGGAAGACCTGGAATATGCAGATGGCATTGCACTACTCGCGCATTTACATCAACACATTCAAGAAAAAACCGATAGACTAATAAGTACGGCCAGCAGGTTGGCCTGAACATCAATCTGAAGAAGACAGAGGTCATGACACTAAATGTGGGCAATCCTGAGCCAATAACAGTAAGGAATCAGATGTTAGAACAGACGGACACATTTACATACTTAGGATGCATAGTAACACCTGACGGCGGAACAAGCAAGGACATTAACAACAGAATGAATAAAGCGAGAACAGCCTTTGCTAGTCTCAACAACATTTGGAAGTCTTCCCAGTACAGCACAAACACCAAATTAAGACTGTGTGAGAGCTGTGTACTTTCTGTGCTTCTCTATGGTGCGGAATGCTGGAGCGTAACAGAGAAGGAAATGTCGAAACTGTCCTTCCACACAATCTGCCTAAGGAAAGTTCTCCGAATATTTTGGCCAAACACCATTAGCAAATAAGAACTACTTATTCGGAGTAACCAGGAGGACATGCACACCATCATAGCTGGCAGATGCCGTAGTTGGGCTGGCCCCGTCCTCAGAAGGGACCCTGATGCCATCACAAGAACAGCTATGCTATGGACCCGCGAGGGAAAGCGAAAGAGAGGTCGACCAAAAACAACTTGGCGGATAACTGTGGAAGCCGAGATTCAAAGAATGAATCAGAGTTGGGGCACTGTACGAAGGATGGCCGCCGACCGAGCAAAGTGGAATCAATTTGTTGCTGCCCTACAAGACGTCACCAGGAGTGATGGCCACTGACTGCTTTGGCGGTGGGCTGTTATTGATCAAAGAAGAAGAAGTACGCACAGACAATAGCGGCTTAAAAAATCATGGTAAAACACGGTTGATGACGCCCAATTTATATTATGATTGAGTAATTGGCCGCCAAATGACGCGTGCACCATGGGTTGAGTGATGGTGCCCGTGGTCTGGTTTTGTGAAGTGTGCAGATGTGTTCAGTCAAACAATGATCATACAAAATAACAGGGCAATCCACATTAGGACGTCAGTAAACTCACGACGTATAAAGTCAATGATTCTTGTAACAGCCGATGACGTTTTTCTTCATTATTTATTGTGGACGCCACAGTGACAAAATGGTTACGCGAATATGTAGGCACATCAAACAGTCATTATCACAGCAACATTCAATACAGCAATGGACGGTAGACAGCATTACAATGATGAGTCAGATGCATGTTATATTTCATAGTGCTGTAAATGTAGTCAGGTGAAAAACTCCATCCTTTTCTATAACAGCCAGGAGATATCCAGATGTATGAGATCAGTTCACTCTCCTTAATCTGACTTCAGCAAGACAGGCACGTCTGCTGAAGTATAAATAATGTCCTCAAAAATATCCTCTAGATAACAAAGGTTTCCAAACCTAGTTCATGTAACAAAGTAGCAAGTAATGGTCCTTAGGACATGCATCAACCGATGCGGTACAATACAGCAACACGTGAGCTGGGAAAACATCTCGTGACGACGACTTTCGAAGACAGGCTATGAATCAAGCGTCGCTCACGACCAAAAATCGATAGAGTTAATGAAAAGTTAATTTACCTTGCCTTCAGGAAATACACAGAAATATTACGCCTCCCGGCATGTGGAAATACACTAGAGGTATTATCTCGAATAAACGAAATATCCATTAAGAGGACTTCACATTCCTGACAGAACAAAAAATAGCGGAGATCCCCTCTCAGCGAGGCATCTTCCTAGCTATTCAAAATCGCTCACTGACTGGTGGGCGGAAATCGATCGACAAAGAAGCAAGACCAGTCATGCGCAGTCCAGCACAAATTGACCACAGCTCAGAACTTAAGATGCAAGGACCTTTACTACGAACCAGCGTAAGAATGATTACCTTAAAAGGATAACCCAACAGGTTGCCAACCGTTTTTTCTGAGAAAACGGCCTAGCATAGCAAACATAACTGCATTCAATACCAACGCGAGGAGACAACTGCTTACCGAGAAAAGTGACTATAAATTTCAAGCAGTTGTTGCCCTTGCGTTACAAAATATATATTGTAATAAAACGATGTTGCGAGAATTTCTCATGCAACATATCACCACCTCCCCCCGATAAAAAAAAATGTGGAACATATTTTTTTTTTTAAATATCAAAGAGCATGCGATAAGCGGCTCAAAACGCACGAATTATGCGCGGATAATTAATTAAATTGCCTAACATGAGGCTAAATATAGAGTGTCTGGTGAGGATATACCTCAACAGAAAAATAAATATGTCTCAAAAAATATTCACATCGGGGAGGTGTCACCAACACACATCACGTTAGCATGTAAACACAATATACGTATGCAAGTTACTATAATCATCATTAAATAGCATACTCTAATATTGTCTTTAAAAAAATATGGATGTACAAATCTGATAGAAAAATTTAATTAGTACATTATTTGACATGTAATGACATAAGTACATAGTAAAGTTAAACTACATGACGATCCAGGACATATCCTCTGGCATTCCGAGGGTAAGTACACAATCTAGAACTGGTCATGCTTGATAATAGTAAGGTAAGTCCTCAGCTCATCAATGACATTCTGAGAAAGTACAAGCAATATAATGCTAATTAATAACTAATATGCTTCATAAGGTACAATACATTATTAATAATTGTGGCTGTTTAGTAAACTAACGGCCCTTATATTAACCACTCAGTCTTCCTCTATCATCTTAAAAAACGAACAGAAGAAGATGATAACAAAGCACGATAGTGTGTACATATAAAGTGAGTACAGATGTGCTAATCTATTGTACTAATATAGGTGTGTTATGACTCTGTAATATATGGAAATATAGGACAGAAGTATTAGTTGGAGTCATGTGGGCATCTAGACAAAATGTCAGCCATCACATTATCCGCACCACGGATAGCTCGTACCGTGAAGTGAAAAGGTTGAAGAGCTATAGCATATCGAGTGGATCTCGAACTCTTCAAATTCTTAGTCTGAATAGCTGTAAGAGCTTTCTGATCAGTCTCTAGAATGAAATGTGCGCCCAGGAGGAATCTTTGTAGTTTTAGAATTGACCAAACCATCGCTAACAACTCACGGTCTAAAACCGAGTAGTTCCTCTCTGCCGCATTTAGTTTTCTAGAAATGTACATAACAGGATGCAGAGTATTTGCATATTCTTGCATCAGTGCTGCTCCAATCCCAGTGGATGAAGCATCACTCCGAAGAACAAAAGTCCTATCAAGAGTAGGTAATCTTAAGATGGGAGGAGAAGAAAATATATTCTTGATTTGGTCTAGTGAAGATTGGCATTCTTCAGACCAACGGACCAGATTAGGCGAACCTTTCTTCAACAATGTTGAGAGAGGTGCCATGATCGAAGATAAATTTGGAATAAATCTCCCATAAAATTGAATTAAACCTAAGAGACTCCTAACTTGTTTCTTCGTTTTAGGAACAGAGATGTTCAGTATTTTGGAAGTATTGTGGTCTTCTGTCTTCAAGAGACCATGACCAACACGATGACCCAGGAAAGAGATTTCACCAAAACCAACAAAAGCTTTAGAAGGTTTTGCTGTCAAATTATTCTCACGTAGAGTGGACAGTAAGTCATATAACCCTAAATAGTGATCTTCCCAGGTATCACTGAAGAGACAGATGTCATCTAATTATGCGATGACATCCGAACGATGTGACAGAATTCGACGCATCATGCGAACGAAAGTGGCAGGGGCGTTCATGAGACCAAAAGGCATAACATTCCATTGAAATAGACCCCTAGGTGTAGAAAAAGCAGTAAGAGGTTTGGCATGCTCTGCTAAAGGCACTTGCCAATAACCTTTAGACAAGTCAAGTTTAGTGAAGAATCTAGAATTAGAAAGTCTAATCAGTAGATCTTCTAACAAAGGCATCGGTTCAGCATCGAACTTTGTGACCTGATTCAATTTGCGATAATCAACGCAAATTCGTATGTTCTTATCCTTCTTCCGGACAATAACCATGGAAGAAGAATATGGTGAAGTCGATGGTTCAATTATATTTAATTGAATCATTTCATCCAATTCCTTTTCCACTTGCGACTGAAAGTGTATAGGGATAGGATAAGGCCTAACCCTAATTGGATTATTGTCGGTAAGAATTATGTCATGTTCTATGACATCTGTGTGTCCAGGAATGTCAGTGAGAACATCCTGAAATGTTTGTAACATCGACGAGACTTGTCGATGTTCGTCACCAGAAAGATTAGGAGAAACAGAAACGTTTTTCCAAGATTCCGTGGAATGTAATGGAACCACTGGAAGGGGAAGATTGATATCAGAGAAGGTAGATTCCTCATCCTGTATGACAGACAGGGATGAATAATGACCGTGAGGTGCAGGAGCATCATCCGTTGCCTGGAAAATAGGCAGCAAATAGTCCGGACGTTCGTGAAATTCCGAAAGCATGTTTATGTGGAAAGTTTTATGCTTTCCATCAATATCGACCACATAGTCGACATCGGAAATCCGAGAGACTATTGCATACGGACCTTTCAATGCAATAAGAAGTCTATTTTCCCTACTGGGGAGTAGGGCGAATGCTTTGTCACCTGGACAAAGTTGTCGTAGACATCTATTTTTGTTAGCAAACTGCCTTGCCTTTTCTTTAGCAATTTCTGATGAAGCAGTTGCTAGTTTACATGCCTCAATGATCTTTTGCCTCAGAGCAATAACATACTCATATGAGGATTGAGTTTCATCACTAATATCATCGGCAGTGATGAGATCGTGTAATAAAGACATAGGGCCGCGCGGACGCGCGCCAAAGACAAGTTCGAAGGGAGAAAATCCTGTGTGTTCATTAGGGACTTCTCTATAGGCAAAGAGAGCCGCGGGTAAAACCCTGTCCCAATCTTGAGGATGATCTTCAGTTATCTTACCAAGCAAAGTCTTGAGCGTTCTATTCAGACGCTCAACTAACCCATTAGACATAGGATGGTAGATACTACTGAGAGATCGTTCAATATGTAAGGTAGACATTACCTGTGACATAGTGTCAGATATGAGTTGAGTGCCATGGTCTGACAATATTTCTCTGGGGAACCCCAAGCGAGAAAATATCAACCAAAGAGCATCTGCGATATCTGTAGTAGATATGCTCTTAAGAGGAATAGCCTCTGGCCAACGTGTGCACATATCGACACATGTAAGGATGAACTGATGTCCTCTGGCCGACTTGACCTTAAAAGGGCCAATAATATCTATGGCCATTTTTTGAAACGGCCGAATAGGAATGTCAGCAGCCTGGATAGGCGCAGCATGTCGTGGTCCTCTAGATTTGACCTCCTGACATACCTTGCATGATCGGCAGTAAATACGAATGTCCTTGTTGACAAAAGGCCAAAAGAAAGCCGCAAGGACTCTCGACTTCGTACGGGAAAAACCCATATGTCCAGCACATTGCGAGTCATGAGCATGTTGTAATATTTGCACTCTCATGCTCTTGGGAACAAGAATTTGCGAATGTGCCGACGTAGTCGAATCTTGTACCATACGTACAAGTACGCCGTTTCTCATTGCAATCCAAGATTTTCTATTTGTATCCTGATTCGGATCACCTTTCTTCGCAAGAATGAAGAATTTTTTTAAAGAAGGATCTTCTTCTTGCAATTTTATGAAAGAGTCACGAGTAATCACTAAGTGACTATCTTGGCTATCAACTTCATTATCACCATTCAGTGAAGTTTCGGGTGTTTGTAGAGCTTGTGCTCTTGTAACTACTGCATTTGTAGCTTGCATGTTATTATCTTCCCAAGCAGCAATCTGCTGTTGGGTACACTCCCTAACTCCGTGAATACGACCAATAATAAGGTCCGCAATAGGATTAGGTAAAAGACAAGCATGCACATCTCCTGTAAAGAAAGGAGTGGCAATGCGAATTACAGCAGTAGGATATTTTTCTAGAGTGCCGCCAAATGTGACACATTTAATAACCTTTCCTGTAGCACAAGATGGATCTACAAGCGATTGTCTAACACCAATAGTGGTGCATCCGGAATCGAAAAGTAGTGAGACCGGAGTATCATTAACAAGACCCTTATGTAGGATTAAAGAACCCCTCCCGTCATGCGCAACAGCAGCAGGAAGAGCGGGAAGAGGGTGACCACAACTCAAAGTAGTTATGGTACCCGGTTCGAATAAAGTACTGCATTGGGGGCATTTGTTTGCTCTCTCAAAGTCAAAAGCAGAACCAGTGACCGCGTCAAAGTTTTTATTATCAACGACCTGATTACAGGCTCCCTGAGTTTCCTGTTGTACAGAATTAGCCTGCTGATATCTCTTTTTTTTGTGTTGAGATCTACCCCGACTATTATTACCTCTGAAGTTATCAGAGTTATTTTTATCTCTGCAGTTATTATTGTCTCTATTGTAATTGTTATCATGATTCGAATTCCAGTTTCCACGATTACTCTCATGTCCACATTGATGCGAACATCTATTTGTTTGGTTTTGAGGTCTTCGGCAGGAATAACCTCTATTACCATATCCTCTTTTGAAATGCCTATAATTATTAGGGTGATAGTAACGAGTACTATCAGGTTGTCTCCAATTCTTCGAAGAAGAATCACCATGAAATTGATTTCCATGATTTTGACAGAAATTACCGCTACTCTTTCTATCAAAATTTTGTTGGGATCTACGAGCAAAGTTTTGACCATACGGTGCTGCCGAAGCAACTGGTAAACCTTCTTTCACCTTAGAGTTACCCATGGTTATGTGTGGGTGTGCAGTTACGTATTGGCAACAGAAATCTTCCATTTCTTTTATTGTTTTAGGTTTACGTTCATGAAGGAAAGCAAGGAAAGACTCATTGACAGACGACATGACTTTGTCTCTAAGTATTAAGTCCATAAGTCCTTCATAAGTTTTTTCCGTCTTAGATAGTTCAACCCATCGTGAGAAAGTAATGCGTATTCTTGCTATAAACTCGGAGAATTCAACTCCAGTTTCAGGCAACATGTTTTTAAATTGTAGACGATAGCCGTCTTCGTTAAGCTGATATTTCTTTAACAAAGCGGCCCTGACAACCTCATAATTGTTCTTGTCAGGTTCATCCACCATATTTAATATACTTAGAGCTTTACCTGTCAGTATCCCTGATAACTGATAAACATATTTTGCTTTGTCTATGTTATGAGCTTTACATGCTTGTTCAAATCTGTCCAGATAGAACATTATGTCATCACTGGAAGGACTAAATGTTGGTAACTTAATCTTAAAAGTATCATTATTAGCCTTACCAGAAGATGAACCCTTGTTTGAATCATTACCATTACTCATGTTCATCAATTTCAATTTTTCCAACTCTAAAGCTAAGAGCTTTTCTTCATGTTCCATTTTTGCTTTCTCTTTCCTCTCATCAGACTCTCTCTGTAATCTTCTTTCCTCAGCCTGAGCCTCTATTTGAAGTCTTTCAGCTTCTTTCTCAAGTCTTTTATTCTCAGCCTCTTTTTCAAGTCTTTTATTCTCAGCTTCTTTTTCAAGTCTTTTATTTTCAGCCTCTTTTTCAAGTCTTTTATTCTCAGCTTCTTTTTCAAGTCTTTTATTTTCAGCCTCTTTTTCAAGTCTTTTATTCTCAGCTTCTTTTTCAAGTCTTTTATTTTCAGCCTCTTTCTCAAGTCTTTTATTCTCAGCTTCTTTTTCAAGTCTTTTATTTTCAGCCTCTAGTTGTAGCTGGAGTTTTCTCTCCTCAGCTTCTGATTCCCTTTTTAGTTTTTCCATTTCCATTTGGAATTTTCTTTCATCTGCCTGCATCTGCAGTCTCAGATTCTCAGAATCTATCTTTTTCTGCTCAGCTTCTTCTTTCTGTCTTTTTTCCTCAGACTTCAGCGCTTTGTTATATAGAGCAGTAGCATACTCTTCCAACTTATCATCAGTCTTACCCAGGGATTTACCCTGTGCAATAAAGTACTCAAGTGTAGACATGTTGTCTAACCTATGAGTCCAAAACCTGAAATAATTAACTAATTTATTTCACACCTAAGTGTAACAAGTCTTAATTAAGCACTTGTATATTCACATCACATTATTTTATCCCAATCTCTGTGGGAAAACAAGTCTCCAACCAAAGAACTTGTATATGAAATGTCAACAATCAATTCTTTATCATAAGTGCACTTCTCATTCAATAGTGCACGACACTATTCATCATTCATTTATCATCAGTGTAGTAGTAACAGTGCATTAGCATAGCCCATTAACTAATTACTATAACTGTAAACAATGACTATGTAAACACAAGCAGAGTGTAAACACTGAAAATGTAAACAATGTAAACAATGTAAACAATAACAATGTAAACAATAACAAAGATCAGCAACAATACAAAAACGTTCGCAGAAATCAACTAAAAATAAAGCAGAAATTAATGAAATATCACAAAAAATGTGACGATATCTGCGATGGAATTAAACAAAATACATGACATCACAGTGTATAAACAAAAATGTTGTATGAAACTAAACTATAGTAAAGATGAGGCTAACAAATACAAACAAATCAAAACAAAACTAAAGAATGCGAAATAATAACGAAAACAATATTAAAACATGTCATCACAACTAACATAAATAGCAACAGATGTCGCTTAGCAAATTCCAGTATCGGAAATTTGCTCACCCTACAGAAAACGCTCACAATAGACGACCTCTATGACGTGGCATGATCTAAGGGAGACACCACCCAACCGAGAACCCGCTGAAATATAAACATACAAATATACAAATAACATATAAACATATAACATATAACAATAGAATGAGATGATACACAGAAGACTCAGCAGAAGTATAAGGGCACAGTTTACATACAAACAGGCCACTTAACTTATAGGCTTCCAATCGTAGAACAGCAGAAAAAAAAACAGATGTCAATCAACGTCCTAGAGAGCGAAGCTCCAACGATGATGGCACATCTGAACTGCTTCCACTGCTAACACGATGGTACTTGAGCTTCTGAAATACTGTATGTTGAGTTGTTTCGGCACTTGACCTTCTAATCCAATAGTAAATTGATGGAAATCGGTACTTGGCCTTCTTCAGAAAACAACCCGTTTCAACCGGCACTTGACCTTCTCAAAAAAAACGACAGCACTGGAACCTTGATAACAGCAACTTGCTTGACTTGTGTTAACGACAACAGTAGTCCGTGTTATCCGGCAATATTCAACAACGCCGTGTACTGTCAAATTCCTGTTTCCGTCAAAAAGTTGAAATTTTGACTTTTACCGGGCAACGCCGAGTACTTTGAAAATTTGAAGTGTTGACTTTCTTGAAGAATGTTGAAGTTGAAAATGAAGGATGCTGTAGTGTTGACTTGAAGTGGGTAAGGGACCCCGTGTTTGCTGGTACCAGATCAAACCAGCTTATGGCCACCAAATGATGACGCCCAATTTATATTATGATTGAGTAATTGGCCGCCAAATGACGCGTGCACCATGGGTTGAGTGATGGTGCCCGTGGTCTGGTTTTGTGAAGTGTGCAGATGTGTTCAGTCAAACAATGATCATACAAAATAACAGGGCAATCCACATTAGGACGTCAGTAAACTCACGACGTATAAAGTCAATGATTCTTGTAACAGCCGATGACGTTTTTCTTCATTATTTATTGTGGACGCCACAGTGACAAAATGGTTACGCGAATATGTAGGCACATCAAACAGTCATTATCACAGCAACATTCAATACAGCAATGGACGGTAGACAGCATTACAATGATGAGTCAGATGCATGTTATATTTCATAGTGCTGTAAATGTAGTCAGGTGAAAAACTCCATCCTTTTCTATAACAGCCAGGAGATAACCAGATGTATGAGATCAGTTCACTCTCCTTAATCTGACTTCAGCAAGACAGGCACGTCTGCTGAAGTATAAATAATGTCCTCAAAAATATCCTCTAGATAACAAAGGTTTCCAAACCTAGTTCATGTAACAAAGTAGCAAGTAATGGTCCTTGGGACATGCATCAACCGATGCGGTACAATACAGCAACACGTGAGCTGGGAAAACATCTCGTGACGACGACTTTCGAAGACAGGCTATGAATCAAAATCGCTCACGACCAAAAATCGATAGAGTTAATGAAAAGTTAATTTACCTTGCCTTCAGGAAATACACAGAAATATTACGCCTCCCGGCATGTGGAAATACACTAGAGGTATTATCTCGAATAAACGAAATATCCATTAAGAGGACTTCACATTCCTGACAGAACAAAAAATAGCGGAGATCCCCTCTCAGCGAGGCATCTTCCTAGCTATTCAAAATCGCTCACTGACTGGTGGGCGGAAATCGATCGACAAAGAAGCAAGACCAGTCATGCGCAGTCCAGCGCAAATTGACCACAGCTCAGAACTTAAGACGCAAGGACCTTTACTACGAACCAGCGTAAGAATGATTACCTTAAAAGGATAACCCAACAGGTTGCCAACCGTTTTTTCTGAGAAAACGGCCTAGCATAGCAAACTTAACTGCATTCAATACCAACGCGAGGAGACAACTGCTTACCGAGAAAAGTGACTATAAATTTCAAGCAGTTGTTGCCCTTGCGTTACAAAATATATATTGTAATAAAACGATGTTGCGAGAATTTCTCACGCAACAACGTGACGTGTATCGAAGTACTGGGACAAACAGAACGCCAGCACACACACACACAAAAAAAAAAAAAACAACAGAAACCATTAATAAGCTGAAAGACAGACAAAACAAGAAAATAGATTTAAACAAAAGCAAAATTAGAAGTTCCAAACCCAAGACTCAAGAAACTTACACAGAAGCGAACTTCTAAGGTAAGAAGAAATGACATAAGAGTGTTATGCCTCTGTTTACGCACCACAATGCGTTCATGATCTTGAAACATCGCGGTGCTCAAATAGAACGGCGCTTGATTAAAGTGACGTCAAATAAAATAATTACGTAGACGCGTGTGCAGAGCAATGGCAGTTGACATTTGGCAGTGTCGTCAGCCGGAATGGCTGGGCGTGTGTGAGCTCCGACTGATGTGTTTCATGTCCGCTGCAGTGTCTACATTTGTACAAGATGTTCCATTATATGAGTGCCAGAGATGTGTGTCTTCCGACAGGAAAGTATTAGATTATTTATAGCCTAATTATGGACGATAATGTTCCTAAAAATTCTTTTGTGAACTTAGGCAGACTTAGACTTTACAGACGGCTGGCTGTTGCTTCCGATGGCAGGAAAGTATTAGATTTAAATGTGGAGCTAGATCGACCTCAAACAGACTTGTTTTACTATAATGAATGTTAGCTACGTTAAAAAGTCTAGGGTACTGAAATGTAATGTGTAGTGAATATAATATACAGACACACACATGTAATCAATAAGTCTAATAATAATAATAAACTCTACAATACACTGAACTAACTCTGGTTGTTATAGTTTAAGTTTTAAATTTTTTTTTAATTTATTAGTTCTGAACCAAGTTTTATTTTGGTCAGAACATAGGTAATGATATGAATTTATTAATGAAATACATATATATGTGGCATAATAAAATGTAATTTGTGTACATAGGTATATTATAAGAATGGTTAATATTACTATTATCTATAATGTCTTTGGGAGAACTAGCACTGGATGTTTCGTTGGAGTGGCGTCATCACGCCCAATCTGTGACTACCAAAATCATTGTCCATTGACTTATGGAATGAAGTAAATGTTATATTTCTCAATAGTTATTTCTTTATTTGATGGTGGAATAGTTGTGAATCTCCAGCAGGCCAGGTTTTCACTTATCTCGCCTGTGACGATCTAGTACAGGAGTCTTGTGGCCCACTCCTCTCCGTAGCTGGAGTAAAAAAGTTAGGCTTCACTGACACCAATGTTAGGCTGCACTGACATCCGCTTGTGTACTCTTACCACTTTAGTGCCAAAACAGAAACTTCTGAAACAAAATTTTGTGCCATGTGTCAGTACTCTATCTACTGAGCCACTGTTACACACAACACCACACAACAACATTACACAGACTGGGTCAGATCTCTCTGACCAACATAGCACATCTCACCCAGTTGTTTTCAAATAGTACCAGTTCCCCAAGACTGCATTGCATCTGAGATATGTTCAATAGTTTCCTCTTTCATTCAATAAGATGGGTGATATGTTCCCACTGATCTCAATAATAGATCCGCCTTTCATAGTCTTAGTTAGGTGTCCATATATTATTTGTTTGTCTCTAGACCCTGAACTGCGGCTGGGGACCTAGAGCAAGCACTTACTTGTCGTAATCATTTTCTTTTTGATATGGCAGTATCAATCACTCAAAATATTAAAATAAACAAGAGAAATGCTTTTATCCTTACCACAATTCGAAATTGAGAACACAGTCACTTAATACTAGCAAAACTCAGCTGAGCTGCTGGCTAGAGTATGGCGTCCCACTGAATTTTATGTATTATTTCCTGGAAAACACCACTAGCAGTTAAGAACTGTGTTATAGGACAGACTTCTATCGAATGGCACAAATGTGCGTCTCTATCTTGCTAATATAAAAATGCGTTGGCCAATCAGATCAGAAGACTAAGCCTTTCAATTTAAATTTTGAAAATAAAGTCAAAAGTACATCTCAATTTTTCAAATGTACGTCGGTCACATTTTGGCTTTCCCCCAATTTCACTTGTTGTTTTTGACTACTACATGTAAAAACGACACAAACCTGCTTCCTAAGTTATTTTTAGCCACTATCTACCGAGTTTGCCCCGCTAGTTCATTGCAGTTTGATTTTTGCATTTTTCTGTCTCAAGGACGCAAAATGTGACTTTTAGTGAAAGTATGCACAACAATACTGTTCGCTAGTCTGATAGGAACAATACGGTCTTTTGTCAATATCTTCCTTGTTATCTGTCCGTCTGTATAAATAAAAGTATATTATTTGTCAGCTTAAGATGGGCTATCAAACTAACTAGGTTTTATTTTCATAACTTTATTATTACGGAAAAACCTATTTTGCTCAAGGTTAGTTTTTGAAATTTGTTTTGAACCTTTGGGTATGGCATTTGCCGCTATATTCGAACAAAACAACCAAGTACTGTAAAACGTCTAAGATACGACTGTCTCTAACAAGAGCTAAGGTCTTTTTCTGTCCATTTCCTTACATTGTGTCAACTAGTGGCGAAATTTTTTTCTTTAAACTACAAATTGCGTCTTTTTGCCTTTTTAGATTCAAACACGTGTTCAGACCTGCATAATGATTTTTATCTCCGTTTCCCTCCCGTCTAAAAGAGTACCGTTTCGTCTGCATGTCTAACTAGTTAGTTTCAATGGCGGTAGGAAATGCTGGCATAGGCGAGCATGTATCCTAGTATCTTACGCATTATTTTTATCCCTACATGTTATCTTTATAATTGGAGATATTTTAACGTTGTATCACGGTAAATTCATCACACATCTCCCCACTTGAGAACATGCACTACTGCAAGTTCCAAAACCAGTGATACACATAGATAAAATTACTCTCACGCCTGCCAACTACTCTAATTTTGATCACAGGGGTGCCTACTGAGGAAATCTGCACCGACATTCAATGACCCCGGGATATATTCGATAATAAACTGATACGGTTGCAACAATAAAGACCATCTTAACAATCTTGCATTTTCATGCTTGGCCTGAGATAAGAACACTAGGGGCTGATGATCCGTCTGGACCACAAAAGTCCTACCATAGTGATAGATTTGAAACTTTTTTATTGCCCAGATTAACGCTAAACATTCTTTTTCGCTTATGGAATATCCTTGCTCCGCTTTATTCAATTTGCGGCTTGCATAAGCGACTGGGTTCAGTTTCCCATTGGGTGAAGATGACCTTTGCAACAGAGCCGCCCCAAGGCCTACATGACTTGCATCTGTTCTCACCACAAAGTCCTGTGTCAAATCAGGCAATTTGAGAATAGGCTTGCTTGTGAGTTTTTCCTTTAACTCTTGAAATGCCAATTCACATTGCGCAGTCCAGACAATTTTATCTGGATTTCCTTTGCGAGTCAGATCAGTCAGAGGAGCACATATAGAGTTAACATTTTTGATATATTTTTGGTAAAACCCACATAACGACACGAATGATCGCACGTCTTTTTTTTTGTTTGTGGTCTAGGTGCTCTCTGCAGTTTTTCCAAGTTCTTGGGGTCAGGGGTCATGTTACCCTGATATACAGTGTGTCCCAAGAATTCCAACTCTTTGCATCCAATACAACATTTTGTTGGTCTAGCAGTTAAGTTAGCTTCCCTAAGCCTATCAAATAACATTTTCAGAGAGTTAATGTGTTCTTCAAATGTCTCTGTGGCGACGAGAATATCATCCATGAAATTCGTGATACATGGATTATTCAGGGGATCCAACAATTTGCGCATCATCCTTGAAAATACACTCGGAGCATTTTTCAATCCGAATGGTAGCATGTTGAATTCATAATGTCCTTCCGAGGTGCTAAAAGCTAAATAAGGTCTAACTTCAGGCTTCACTGGAATCTGGTAATAGCCTTTACTAAGATCCACCTTCGAAAAGTATTTTGCCTTGTTCAATCTGGCAAATAACTGTTTTGTGTCTGGTAATGGATCCACTTGTCCTTCTGTGACAGCATTAAGTTTCCTGTAATCTATGCACAGTCTATGTTCCCCAGACGGTTTCCTCAACAAAATTCCACTGGAGCTAAAAGAAGATTCACTGTGTGAAATAATCCCCTCCTTCAACAAATAATCTATTTCTTCTTTCAATGCCTTCTTCTTCGCGAACGGAACAGAATAGGCTCTCATACAGATTGGGTTTGAGTCTACCAGCTTCATGTCATACTGTAGCAAATTTGTATGTCCTGGTTTATCTGTTAATACATCTGTATGTTCCTCCAGAACATGTTGAACTCTCTCCCTCTGATTTTTAGTCAGGTGCTTACTGACTTTTACTTGTGCGGCTGTCTCACAGGGATGTAATGGGTATTCATGTGAGGTGAGTGCTTCCTTTTTCATTTTAGTGGCGATAGCCAAGGTCAGTAAGGGGGTGCTTTCCTGGAGTGGTCTGTCCAGATACTTCTTTAAAAGGTTTACATGATATACCTTCTCCTTCCCCTTTTTGTCAATTTTATAATTTGTTCTAGACACCTTCTCTAGAACCGTATATGGACCTTGCCATCCAATTTGTAATTTATTCTGGCTGCCGGGTAGTAGAAGAAGCACCTTCTCTCCCACAGCTAGTTCTCTGTCCTTTGCCTTCCTATTAAAATACGCTGCATGTTTCTTCCTGGCTTGTCTCAAATTATCATTTGCCAGTTTCCATCCAGCTTTCAGACGAGTGGTCAGTTCGTTCACATATTGATACGATGAGGTAACAGTCTCTTCTGCTTTCTCATCTGTCCAGGTCCTTAATAAAGCTTCTAATGGACCTTTTATTGGCCTCCCAAATAGCAGAGTTGCGGTAGCCATCCCGGTTGAACTATGTGGTACCTCCCGATACGCAAACAACGCGGCGGGCAGAAATTGATCCCACATATCCGGTTTTTCATGTGCCAGCTTCCTCAGGATAGAAATGAGAGTCCCATTGAACCTCTCTACCTTGCCGTTCCCTTGTGGATGGTACGGACTACAATGAAAGTCTCTGGCTTGAAATAGCTTAAAAACTTCTTCTGTTAGTTTCCCCTTGAACTGTGAGCCATTATCAGTCAAGATTTGATGCGGGAATCCTAATCTTGTGAATATTGTAAGTAGTGCCTCTGCTACATGTTTTGAATCAATTGATGGCAGGGCTACCGCCTCTCCCCACATAGAACAAGTGTCCACCAGAGTAAGGATGTAACTGTTCCTCCTCTTGGTACGAGTGAGAGGTCCCACAATATCCACTGCAACCCTCTCAAAAGGTGTTCCCACTATGGGCATTTCCCCTAGAGTTGCAGGAGCAGTCCAATGCTTTGGAGCTACCCTTTGACATTCTGGACAGGATTTGACATATCTTTTTATATCGTCCGTTATCCCTGGCCAGAAGTAATGACAAGCTATACGCTGTCCTGTGGCACTGATCCCCATGTGACCACTGAAGGGAATCGCATGCCCGAGCTCCATCACTTTATCCCTATATGAAGTGGGAAGAACCAGCTGGTTGTGACCATTTGTTCCAGTTCCGGCCTTCCTGTATAATAATTTATTCTTCATAAAGTACTCTCCCTTGCTTGGAGGTGTGTGGCATTTGGGCAATTTTTTAAAACATGGCTTGAGTGTCCTATCCTCAGCCTGCGCCTTCCTCATCTCCTCTGGATGAGCATTTATAGGTTCACCTTCTTCCTCCTTTTTCTGTGACCTGGTCTGCACTGTCGCCATGATCACAGGTCTCTCGGGATTCCCCAAGAAGACGTACCTACACCCCAATATCAGATAGTAGATTGGTTTATCTGTCACTGCTGCTCTGATTTCTCCTTCCACATAGCGAGTTTTCACCGTTATCCTTGCGATGAGAAGTGTCATGAGTGGTATGTCCTTAGTCGCCCCTTGTATTTCCACTGTTTCTGTGGTATACTGACTTGGGTCCACTAGGCTAGACTTCACAACTGAATCATAATTAAAACCTGTATCATATAGGCACCTTGTGGTGACCCCATTACAAATAACATCCTCACAAACTGGGGGGTGATAAGATTCCTGCTGTCCATTAGGATTAACCTTTAATCTTTGAGTCCCCGACTTCATTGCAGCAATGTTTGAAGGTTTCCTTTTACAAAATTCGGTGTTATGGTTGTCTTTCTTACACCATTTACACCATCTCTTTCCTTGGTTAAACGGTTTTCTTTCATTATATTTTTGGTCATTGAACTGTGAGTTTCTGTCACGATAATCATTTCGTGGCCTATCAAAGTTTGTCCTGCCTTTATTACCTTGTTCTCTGGTATCAAATTTACTCAATTGCCGTGGAGCTTTAAAATTTTCTATGTGCTTCTTTTTAGTGCCACTTACCTCTGCCTGGGCTGCCTGATACCTCTCAGCGACATTTAGAACCTCCCCCAACCTCTCTGCACCTTGTTCCATGAGAAATTTTCTCAAGTCTGGAGCCATGGACTCTCTTAATTGCTCTATCATGATCATCTCTTTAAGATCTTGGGTCTTCCCCAGAGCAGTCCATTTCTCCAAATAGGTTTCCAGTCTGGCAGAGAATTGGTGGTATGTCTCCCCAGACAACAGCTTGGCATTTCTAAACTTCTTACGATAGAATTCACCATTCTTTTCATATCTCAATAACAAAGCCTGCTTTAGCATGTCATAATTGTCTTGGTCGTCTCTATTCATTCTAGCAAAGACTTCATAAGAAGTACCTCTCAGTCCCTGGGATAACTTAAGACTCCACCTCTCTCTCTCTAACCCATACGTAGTAGCTAATAATTCGAATCTACTGAGGTACCCCTCGATGTCATCGTCTTTCTCAACAAAATGGTCTAAATGAAACCCCATAGCTGAGGTTGAGGCTCCCTGACTAGGCGTAGCATCTGAGGCAAAAGGGCTGGCACCATTTTCAGGAGCATGGCCTTGTAATTCCAGCTCCCTTAGTCGTAATTCGTGCTCCCTTTGCAATCTTCTATCTTCTGCTTCCCTTTCGGCAGTCAATCTCTTTTCTTCTAATTGGAGCCTCTTAATCTCCCTATCTGCCTCCAATGCTTTAGCCTCTTTGTCAGCCTCAATCTGCAACCTCTTAAGTTCTTTATCAGCCTCAATTTGTAACCTCTTCTCTTCAGCTAACCTCCTATCTTCCCTTTCAATATACTTGTCACATTCTGAAGTTACATATTGCATTAAAACCTGTCCCTCCATGTTCATCTCCTTCGCCGTCAGCACAGCAGCCGATCTAAATTTTGCTAGATCTGCCGTACTTTAACGTACAAAGTAACAATGACTAAGGTAATTCTAAGTATGCAATGACTAAGGTAATTCTAAGTATATAATTACCAAGGTAATATATTAATTAATTAATCAGCTAATTACCACTGGCTGTGAAGATTCATCAACTTTTATTTTCCACTTTTTATTTTAAGGGACACTTTTAAATTTATACAACTCTGTCCCCACTAGTTTAATTCCCACACCAGAATATCCTACTATCTTTGATAAACTTAATCCCCGGACAAGACCCCAATATTTGTAATGGTTTTTGATGTTATTGTATGGTTGTTATGTTACCTAGTGTACTGTATGAGGTCAGCTGTGAAAGCTCCTGAGATAAAGTTTATGTGAATTACAGGAGGCCTTTCTGCTACCACTTACGACCTCAAACAGACTTGTTTTACTATAATGAATGTTAGCTACGTTAAAAAGTCTAGGGTACTGAAATGTAATGTGTAGTGAATATAATATACAGACACACACATGTAATCAATAAGTCTAATAATAATAATAAACTCTACAATACACTGAACTAACTCTGGTTGTTATAGTTTAAGTTTTAAATTTTTTTTTAATTTATTAGTTCTGAACCAAGTTTTATTTTGGTCAGAACATAGGTAATGATATGAATTTATTAATGAAATACATATATATGTGGCATAATAAAATGTAATTTGTGTACATAGGTATATTATAAGAATGGTTAATATTACTATTATCTATAATGTCTTTGGGAGAACTAGCACTGGATGTTTCGTTGGAGTGGCGTCATCACGCCCAATCTGTGACTACCAAAATCATTGTCCATTGACTTATGGAATGAAGTAAATGTTACATTTCTCAATAGTTATTTCTTTATTTGATGGTGGAATAGTTGTGAATCTCCAGCAGGCCAGGTTTTCACTTATCTCGCCTGTGACGATCTAGTACAGGAGTCTTGTGGCCCACTCCTCTCCGAAGCTGGAGTAAAAAAATTAGGCTTCACTGACACCAATGTTAGGCTTCACTGACATCCGCTTGTGTACTCTTACAAAAGCATTTAGCACCACTTTAGTGCCAAAACAGAAACTTCTGAAACAAAATTTTGTGCCATGTGTCAGTACTCTATCTACTGAGCCACTCTTACACACAACACCACACAACAACATTACACAGACTGGGTCAGATCTCTCTGACCAACATAGCACATCTCACCCAGTTGTTTTCAAATAGTACCAGTTCCCCAAGACTGCATTGCATCTGAGATATGTTCAATAGTTTCCTCTTTCATTCAATAAGATGGGTGATATGTTCCCACTGATCTCAATAATAGATCCGCCTTTCATAGTCTTAGTTAGGTGTCCATATATTATTTGTTTGTCTCTAGACCCTGAACTGTGGCTGGGGACCTAGAGCAAGCACTTACTTGTCGTAATCATTTTCCTTTTGATATGGCAGTATCAATCACTCAAAATGTTAAAATAAACAAGAGAAATGCTTTTATCCTTACCACAATTCGAAATTGAGAACACAGTCACTTAATACTAGCAAAACTCAGCTGAGCTGCTGGCTAGAGTATGGCGTCCCACTGAATTTTATGTATTATTTCCTGGAAAACACCACTAGCAGTTAAGAACTGTGTTATAGGACAGACTTCTATCGAATGGCACAAATGTGCGTCTCTATCTTGCTAATATAAAATGCGTTGGCCAATCAGATCGGAAGACTAAGTTTTTCAATTTAAATTTTGAAAATAAAGTCAAAAGTACATCTCAATTTTTCAAATGTACGTCGGTCACAATTTGGCTTTTCCCCAATTTCACTTGTTGTTTTGGACTACTACATGTAAAAACGGCACAAACCTGCTTCCTAAGTTATTTTTAGCCTCTATCTACCAAGTTTGCCCCGCTAGTTCATTACAGTTTGAATTTTGCATTTTCCTGTCTCAAGGACGCAAAATGTGACTTTTAGTGAAAGTATGCACAACAATACTGTTCGCTAGTCTGATAGGAACAATACGGTCTTTTGTCAATATCTTCCTTGTTATCTGTCCGTCTGTATAAATAAAAGTATATTGTTTGTCAGCTTAAGATGGGCTATCAAACTAGCTAAGTTTTATTTTCATAACTTTATTATTAAGGAAAACCTTACTTTTCTCAAGGTTAGTTTTTGAAATTTGTTTTGAACCTTTGGGTATGGCATTTGCCGCTATATTCGAACAAAACAACCAAGTACGGTAAAACGTCTAAGATACGACTGTTTCTAACAAGAGCTAAGGTCTTTTTCTGTCCATTTCCTTACATTGTGTCAACTAGTGGCGTAGCTGTTTTTTTTTTCCTTTAAACTACAAATTGCGTCTTTTTGCCTTTTAGATTCAAACACGTGTTCAGACCGTCATAATGATTTTTATCTCCGTTTATCTCCCGTCCAAAAGGGTACCGTTTCGTCTGCATGTCTAACTAGTTAGTTTCAATGGCGGTAGGAAATGCTGGCATAGGCGAGCATGTATCCTAGTATCTCACGCATTATTTTTATCCCTACATGTTATCTTTATAATTGGAGATATTTTAACGTTGTATCACGGTAAATTCATCACACTGAGACATGTCACGTGTATCGAAGTTCTGGGAAAAAAGGAACGCCAGCACAAAGATAACCACAGAAACCATTAATAATCTGAAAGACGGACAAAAAAAAAAAGAAAATAGATTTAAACAGAAGTAAAATTAGAAGTTCAAAGCCAAGACTCAAGAAACTTACACAGAAGTGAACTTCTGAGGTAAGAAGAAATGACAAAAGAGACAAGAGGAAATATAGAGGAGTTGGCAAGAGACCCAGAGGAAGCTGTAGCCAAAGGAAATATAACAGGACTGTACAAAAGCACGATATAAGCAAGCTATTGGCCTCATCAAAGACAAGAAAAGAATATTTCTTGGCAATATGTAAGAGCAAATGAAGAGCTAGACAGAAAATTTTGAGGAACTTTTCAATAGACCACAGAATACCCCAAAAATCCAGCCAAAAGAAATAGAGCTGCAGTCAGCTGTAAAAGAACAGCCAAGGAAGAAATAAAGTAATCTATAGAACTTCTAAAAGAAAGAAAATCAGCTAGTCCAGACTGTATTCCTGCAGATGCCATCAAAATAGATGTTGACACCTCTACAGATATGCTATACAACTTAATTGGTAAAGTCTGGGAGAGAGAAGACATATCATCAGAATTGAAGGAACGATACCTAGTCAAGTTGACAAAGAAGGGAGATTTGGCAAGAGTGCACAACTTACAGAGGAATAATGTTACTATCACTGCCAGGAAAAATGTTAAACAGGATCACCATAAACATTTTAAAGAGCCCATAGATGGACAACTAAGAGATGAACATGCAGGTTTTAGGCGAAACAGGTTCTGTACAGACCAGATAGCCACATTGAGAATAATAGTGGAATAAAGTGTGGAATGGAACTTGCCTCTTTACATTGGATTTGTGGACTAAGGAAAGGCATTTGACAATGTGGACAGACAATCACTTTGGAAATTGATGAGGCATTATGGAGTCGCCCTGAAGTTCATTAACGCAATAAAGATGCGACAGGGATGCTTCTTGTTTCCATGTCTCTTTTTACTATCTAACGTTAAAATTGTACATAATATCATACAGGAGAGAAAAAACGTAAAGCATACAATGAAGTCCTGGATGAACAGTTTGGTTTTCGACGGAACAGCGGAACAAGCAAAGCGACATATTATGTAAGATAGGAAACTCTATACAGAGTGATATAAGAGGAGGCAATCTGATTATCACAATGAGTTCCCACGTCAATCACGTGTTTTGGCCCCTTAATCTCGTTTACACTCTACAGATCAAGGGCCCACTTGGGTCATGACTCCTAAGTGGCAGCCTCATGTTGTATTGTGCAGAGAATTTAACCCACTCCACCTTGAATGCAGCTTTCAACTTCACTCCTGTTTTTCTGCCAGCTGGAGGCAATTGTGAAAGTAACCGTTATGCTGAGCATAAATTACTATCCTGAATTTGAAAGCCCGTTGCGGCTGTTCCACAATGCCCTTTCCGTAGTTTTACTGAATCTCTTAAGTGCCCTTGATTTTGACTATCATTTCAAACCTAACAGTTTCAGTAGATCATACTGTGAAGCAGCCACTAGACCTCTTACACTTACATGAACAGTCGTGACCCTTGCAATGAACTCGTCTTGTCTGAAGTCCGTGACCAGATCATTTTACCTGGCCGCTTTGAATGAATGTTGCTCTTTCAACCTGGATTCAAACGGCTCGGTCAGCTCAATCATTATACATCTGGTGTGATGATGAGGAATGTAGCACTGTATCTGGCCGTCTTCTGATACTTTCTGGGTATGTCCGTCGTCCAGGTAGATCTACTGCTATCTCCCAGTTATTTGCAGTCAAGAATTTATGGTAAACTTAGTTGACATTGTTTGGGATGCGCTATTAGACTATTAGCAAAAAAAATATTGAGAGGTCTAAAGAAGTATTTACAAGTGTTTCATTCTCTATAAGAAGGCTTTTTGAACAGTCTATCGTGAAAAAATAATGGAACGTATAAAAAACTAGATATTGCTAGACATAGACATACGAATGCTCAGTAACCTTTATTTGGAACAAACTGCGACACGATCACCTGGCACCATATATAGACATAAATATAGGTGAGAGGCAAGGTAGAATAATGTCCCCCTGCCTATTTAATATCTAGAAAAAAAGCACTGGCGTATATGAAATATTCCAAGTTTCTGACCAGATATTCATGTGGTAATCACTCATTATCATTTTCATTGCCCTCTTAACGAGTATGGAGCCATTACTGCGACTTACAGGAAGCCCGCACCAAAACTGCCACATGCTCTTACAATGGTGGTGTATGTGACAGTTTGTTTTACATGTTGAGGTTGTCAGCCCCCCATGTACCTCATATTAATCGCCTTCAACTCGTCTTGCGAGTGCAGTTGACCTATACTTTCTTTGTCTCTTCTTCTACACGTGACATTCACGTGGTCATAGTTTTACAAAATACAACAGAACGAAATTAGTAACAGTGATAAAGGTAAGTGATATTATGGCAATACTTACATATCTATCCCATACGTTGAGTGTGAGGACTTGATTTTTTTCATCTAGGTCCATAATCTGAATGAGCTGCATGTTGTATTTAATGACGATGGTTTCGTTGTAGTGTTGTACGGGCCGACTAAATATCCCTTTCCTTCTATACTTTGCCAGCATCATCTTGATTAGTTTGTCCTCATGCGACAGATTAATGTTATGTGTAAAACCTGGACACAAAACAGCTAATATCAGTCACATATGAACTAACTTCAGCTTTGAAGAATAAAAAGATCCAAATGACTACACATGAGTACTTGATAAATAAAATGTTATACCAGTACCTTACTACTAATGTCAGTCGTAAAATTAGATGCCACAGAAAAGCAGATAATAAAAAAAACGAGAAGAAATAATGAGAAATCAGGAGATTAAGGCCATAGTTGGAATAGTACAAGCGAATGGGTATATTCACAAATAGAAAATAAATAGGCTTGGCCACGTTGTGAGATTGCTTGCGAAATAACCGGACGCACGAGCATACAACCGCACGGACGAGCATATAACCGCATAGGGAAGCATCCATGAATAGAATGACAACCTAGGAAATGTAGATCAAGGGGTAACAGATATTGCAAAGAAATTGGTGACAGCACACCAGCGTGGTGTTCTCCATGCTTCAGTGCCATACAATAGGACTGACTTGAAGTTTGAACTGAAGATTCTGAATATTTTTCTCCTTGCTTATTTTGAGACCCACTTGCTGTGACCTCTCATTAAGCACGTTCATTTTGTCTTGCTTCTGATTATGGTTGTGGGACAGGAAAGCCAGATCATCAAGTTGTTTAGTCAGAGTCCACTGTATTCTACTTGTATATAATAAGCATTATAAACTCTATAGCCCATTGTGGTTGTTCAACAGCTAGCACGATACCTTTACCACAGTTTGGCACAGCCTTTTACGTGCCCTTGTTATTAACTGTTCCTTCAGGCCCAACTGTTTCAATAGATCGTACATTATGGTGGTCACTAGACTGCATCTGATGGTTCGAACAGCAATCTTACCAGTCTAGGCTTTCCAGCTTTGTTTTATTGTACCACCAGCTTGAAAGAGAGTACAACATGTAGTGTCTTGAAGTACAGTGAAGTACGTCTAACTGACCTGCTCTTAACTATTTCATAATGAATGTTTGACCTTTCTCTCTATATCCCCATGTACCTGCGCTTATTCCGTGTATAAGCAATGGCCATAGCAGTTTAGACTGTCACGAAATATGTTCGCTGTCTTTTTTTTAGTCTTCACTCCTCTCCGGCAATATTATCTAGTTCTCATTTTGCGAGCTAATTCTTCCAGTATTAATTGTTTACGCTTTCGTCGTCACGGTTATCTTATAATATCTTGTCCTACTTCGTCACTCACTTAATATTACTATCACTTGAGCGCTTGACCTGTTTTAAAACAATATTGATTTCCGTACAGAGCGAAGTTGTTAGTTTAAGTTACATAACATCTTCCGGCCCAGCAGCAAGGTATCTGAAGTAGCGAGACGGGTTAAGCTTGCCATATCGCAAGCCAGGCTGGCAGTATACAATGAAGGCAAAATGTAAGCTGGGATTACATTTGCACAATACAGCATAGGGTGAAAACCCAGACGTTTTATCGGTGAAGATATTGAACAAACGTTTAATATGAGAACATGGGTGTCAAATAATTGCTACTAACCACGTTGTCTCATTTCCAATGTGGATACCAGACGGTAATTAGGCGATAAGTTGTCAGTTCGCAAACATAACGTGCCTAAATACACGGCAGATCTACGGGGATGTAGAAAATGACAATCTTGGTAAAGATTAAAACAGGGGCAGTGGTGTAATGCTTCCAGCCGATGGACTTTATTGTGATAAATAATTAAATGCTACAGCTTTGTAAGACTACTTCACTGACCTCTAATTTCTTCGAGATAAAAGCACAGACAGCCAGGAACACGGGATAATAGGACCCTGTGACGGATTGATTGGAAATGTCTGCCCCTTTAATCTGAGTGGTCTGTCTGTTTTCTTCCTATTCCTTGTCCACGCCCTCTCTTCTGTCATAATTGCTCTTAACAGCTCTTAACAGCTCTTAATTCTGTTTTTGGTACCTTCAATCTCGCGAGAGCCAGGCTGACACCGCCCCTTTCCACATGCAACTAGCGGCAACATGTCTACACATTGCCAGCCATAGCCACCTACCTGACGCCAAAGTCAATGGTAAACAACATATAAAAGTGCCTCCCTCGGAGCCCTTATTTATATTCGTTTTGCACCAGCAGTGATCATTATTGTTCTGATCATTTGGATGTAGCAGTGGGCGCAGCTAACTGCACTAGTGTAGTCTCTTTTCACACGCGCTCTGGAAAGTGGGCGTGCGCTTGGATTTATTTATTCGCATTTTGTTCCACGGAAGCTTACTACACGTCAATTGGATACCATAATTCATAGGAACAGAGTTGATTTCCGTAGCTGTGGAGTACTTTAGCTACCAAGACAGGAGGACTTTATAGGCTAGGACGTCTCTCTTACAAGGGACTGGGGGACATTTAGTTTAACTTAGTAGTGAGAAAGTTTCTGAGTGTTGGTGTTAGACGGAGACGTTTGCTGCTGTGTTTGAGCGAAGTGAGGTGTGAGGGTTGTTCTATGGTTGTGATATTTTTAGCCTTCAGTGATTTTGAAGGCATTACGTATTTTCTTGATGGTGTTCTATTTGTTCTTTAATAAACATAATATTTATGATCCGTGGTCAGGATCTCTTCTCTCATAAGTGTCACTTTGATGTCGTGCTGTATGTTCTTACTGCATTAGAATTAGTCTAAAAAGTTCAGAGAGAACTAGTGAGAGATTGACTTAATAAACGTCAGTCGCATTAGGCTGGAGATGTAACCTCATTACTCTCCAGAAGTCAAATCTCTCCCGATAATTTCATTAGTGACTTTATTTCCTCTAATTTTCACATTACACATTCATATTCTGCATAACTCAGACATTCTCTATTATCCCTACTTGACAGACCCAAACATAGAACAAGCCATAAGACTGGACGTGAATTCTAAGATTAGGAGAGAGTAACCCCAGATACACCACATTGCGCCGTAAGTTCTAGGATCCAACTCCAAGTGCACTCAGTTAGACATTTAACTCACCTGACAGGTGCGGAATCTTAAACAGTTGCCCGACAATATTCGGGCGTTTCCTTCGCAAAAAGTCTGTGCTCTCTAGAACAAAACTCGGGGTAAATTGTAATATGCACATTTTATATTTGCATTTTGACATGCATAATTTGCTTGTTGATAAGTAGTGGCGTATGAGGATGGATACCACATCACCGCAAGTGATTTAACACATGACCCACTACTAGAAGAGCTGATAACTGCTTCGTGCGGGTTTCCTCACAAGGAACAAGCGGCAGAGGTGGCCCTAGGCTCCACAGAGAGTACGGAGTGGATGATGATATCATAGTGTAAATTTTATTATACAAGCGCTTTAGTAAACTTCATATGTATGCGCGTGTCGACGTTAGACGCCAACAAGAGATGGGTCTTGAAGACACTTGACAACTTTCGTAATTACCTCAACCCTGCAATTTAACATGTTTGAACTTGCTGATGGAAATCAAAAGCAG